>MU380245.1:0-148702 GCA_022495085.1 Xylaria sp. FL1042
TTTAGTGTTGTAGATCAGGTCCACTTTACTAACCTAATTGGGTGGTGTGGTCGGGTGATCCTTAGGGGGGACTGGTCATCTTATCAGACCCCTCAACGATAACGATAACAACCACTAAAACTCCCGTTGTCATCTAAAGTAGCCCGAACCTAGGTACGAACCCAGGACCCTGCTCGCCTGCCTCCCAACTTAGAAATATACATCATACTTTATTATTACCACGATCCATCATTCCCCCCTCGTACTCGTATTCTTGCATTTCCCTGCCTCGCCTCATCCCCCTTTTACTTTTTTTCCCACACCAAACATCAAGACTAGCGAGGAACAATAAGGAGAGTGCCACTTCCTATGTATGCCTCCTCCTGAGCAACAGCTCTACGAGCCATCCACGAACCGCACCGTTGCCTCCGACCATGACCCCGCGATGAGCCATCCCAAGACGTCGGAAGAGGGCTCACTTGATAACGCCCCTCCTATCGCCATTACCTCTGCGTCTAACTCTTCTCTACTCGATACCACTGCCCAGCTAGACGGGCAAGATAGCGAGAATGGCGCCAAAGGCTCCCCTCTCACGCCGGGATACGTGCCCGGGCTTGACATGACACGCCTAACTCCCGAGTCTATCCCTAACGGGCAAGATACTGTCGAAAACGATCACCACTCTAACGAGCCTGACGTTGCCGCCGCCGAGGCCATGGAGTCCTCCGTCGCTACTTTGAAGCCCACCAAACCCCAGTTTCTGACCATTAATACGACTCCTTACGTCGACCCGACGCCTCCTACGCCCACCGCCTCTCAAACTCCGTCGAGGGCGAATTCAGCACACAGGTCTAAGAGACAAAGTTCGGCTTCTTCACCGACCCCTTCTGATGCCGGCTATGACGAAGCCCGCTTTACCAGCGAGGATGAGCGCGAGGGCGTCTCGCGCTCCGAGATCCAGAGCATCATGGAGCAATTTCCAGAGGACGGCGGCGGGCCCGGGGAGGAAGAGGTCATGAGCCCCAGGCTCGAGATTACATCGCCCCATCTGGCGAGTCCTCCGATGCAACATCCTCCGAGGAAGTCTAGTCTCGAACCCCTGGCTCCGAGCATCGCACAGCAGCTCCAAGAAATGCAGGGCTTGAGAATTTCAAACTCTTCGCCTACGAGCGCGCGCTCCAAGGGAAAACTCAATGCCCATGACCAGGGCCCTCCCGTTCCCCCAAAGGATGGACATCCGGATGAAAAATTGGGGCATGTAGAGTCCCCGGTCTCATCTACGACGACTCTCCACCGCCCCCCGCCTCCAGAGCCTGAGCCAGAACCGGCCTTACCCTTCGACTTTCACCGTTTCTTAGAGCAATTGAAACATAAGAAGGCGGACCCCGTGGCTCGGTACCTGAAGTCTTTTTTGAACGAGTTCGGGAAGCGGCAATGGATGGTCCACGAACAGGTCAAGATCATTGGCGACTTTCTCACCTTTATCGCCAATAAAATGGCTCAATGCGAGGTTTGGAGGGAAGTGTCAGATGCCGAATTCGATAATGCTCGCGAAGGCATGGAAAAGCTCGTTATGAATCGCCTATACACCCAAACCTTCTCGCCAGCCATTCCTGCTCCACAGCCTATCCCAGGTGCAAAACCAAAGAAGCGCGGAGGAGACCCGCCGATGGGTCCTGGCCGAAAGGGACAGCATCAGGAAGACGTCGAGAGAGACGATATTTTGGCACAGAAAATCAGCATTTACGGATGGGTAAGAGAAGAGCATTTGGATATACCACCTATCACCGATAGCGGGAAGAGGTTTCTCGCTCTAGCTCAGCAAGGTCAGCCTCACCACGATGGAAGACATTACATGTGGCGCTAACCGTAGTAGAGCTATTGAAAATCAGATCTTACAGAGCACCTCGAGATAAGATTATCTGCGTGCTTAATTGTTGCAAAGTCATATTTGGTACGTGCTCTCTTGTGGGAAATAGAGAAACATTGTCAGGCTTACATACTCGATAGGTCTTCTCAAGCATAACAAATCAGATTCATCGGCTGATAGTTTCATGCCTCTCCTCATCTACGTTGTGCTTCGGGCCAATCCGGATCACCTCGTATCCAATGTGCAGTACATTTTACGCTTCCGCAATCAAGAGAAATTAGGTGGCGAAGCTGGCTACTACCTTTCCTCTCTGGTAAGAATAGATGTATCGAGATAATTAGTAGCCTATATCTTACTTGGTATTTCTAGATGGGTGCTGTGCAGTTTGTCGAGAACATGGACCGCACTACTTTGACGATATCAGATGGAGACTTCGAGCAGAATGTGGAGGCCGCCGTTTCCGCCATCGCTGAAAAGCACCGTGCAGAAGAATCCGCCACTCGGTCGCCTGTGAATCTGTCCGAAAAGGGTGGGCTGTATCCGAGAGAGTCGTCCTCAACGAGACCATCCTTCGAGCAGGATGGCGCTAGAACATCACGGCGGTCCACTTCCCGCGACGGCCAAGACTCAGGCGACGAAGCTCCGGCAATTACCGGGTTACTCCGTACCATTCAAAAGCCGTTGTCCTCAATCGGCAGGATGTTTTCCGATGAGCCCGGTGCTGCCGGACCAAGCACGGCCGCTTACAATCCGCAGCCAAATTCAACATTATCGCACCCAAGCATGCGGCCTACCACACAGCCGCATCCTGATGCTCAAGTCCCACCAATAGCCCTGCGACAACAGCTGTCGGCCCAGGAAGCCGCCGCCAGACAAGCAAGTGCAGAGGCAGCGGAAGCATATCGATTGCAAAGGGCAGAGCATAATAACGTAGTCGAAACCTTGGCGGGCATGTTCCCAGACCTAGATCGGGAAATCATTAGTGATGTTGTCCACCAAAAGGAAGGAAGGTTAGTAGCCTATGCCAATCCGTGTGTAATCTTCAACTTACTGAAAGTGACTACAGAGTTGGCCTTGCAGTCGATGCCTGTCTAGCATTGAGCGCTTGATTGAAAGACGACCTTTCCGTAAGGCCTAGTGTCTTAATATATTGACTCCAGGCGCCATGGACCTAGACATGAACATTGAGGAAGATAATCTAACAAACTGCCCTCAAGAGTCCAATTTATCCCTACACTACTTTACTATATTGTAAAGGTTTCCATCGGATTTACATATGGACATTTAAAATACCCTGTCCCCTTATTTATTTCATCTCACTAAGCCCTAACTAATCACACGTCTGGCGGACACATGCCTTCACCATGAGCCTCGTGGTAGAAATATAAAGACACGTGGCCGATCCGAGTAGATTCATCGAATGTGGGGAAATGAAATCCAGCGCCAGTCTTTTTCCTCTATGAGAGGGGAGCGCTCGTCAACTAACTGGAATATGAGGAACGAGAGAGCATCTCTCGCACTTAGTATCCTTAATAGAAGCGCGATAGGTCAAGATAGAATATAATCTGCTTCTACATTGTTCTCACCCAACTGCATATGTCACTATATAAGGGTCAATATCTTCAAAGAGTAGTTAGATATTAAATCTAAAGCAGGCAGACAGTAGGATGGTCAAGAATCTCATTAACTGCCTGAAACTTGTTCACGACTTCATCGTGACTTGGTTTCCGACCATTTCTATTTGCTCTAACGCAGTCCTACGGGGCGAACCAAACCAAGCACAACTGCTAGGCAACAGCAGCACGTACACGAAATTTGTCTTTTCATCGGCGCAATTTAGTAAGATCTACAGCCAACAGCTGATTCAAAGTTATTTGTTGAGAGAAGCAGCTTCTAATCAGTAAGAGATGGGAGACACAGAGCGTGAGCTTTCATTAATTATATCTATTCCACTAGCTATCTTTTCTTTTACTCGACTTGCTTTGCATCTTACCTATGAAGCTTCTAGCTTCTCCTTACCCAAGTACTGAGAATGGCATCCGTCTAGTGACTGGTCGGTGACCTTATCTTTCAGCGGCACAAGAATGGAACAAGCCCTCTGCTTAATGGTTAGAGACTGACTCCCTTTAGCTCATTCAACCGCGAGTCTAGCGGGATGTGTTAATAGGCACGGTAAGGAAAGACATGTCCTGTGATGAGACGTATGTTTACATGTTATGTCTCTCTTATACCTTGTGCTTATCTTGTCTTGTCACGTCATCTATTTCTCGTAAAATACTTTCTCTTTAGGTAGTTATCTGTTGGATACTTCTTGTCGCCATCCATACGCGAGATAGTTACGGGACTGCGAAATACGACGTGGCACGTCGTCGTGTCATGAGATCCGTTCATATTGAATCCAATATCACATTCGGTGCATATCATGTCGTGCCAGTAGAATCATTCATTCGTTCATTTACATTCACCTGAGCTTATGCGGGTGACGGAAACCACGATGCCTTCGCTAATTGCTTGTTTGGTACGAAGTATGTACGCGAAAGAGCATGTGATATTATCTAGGCATCTATTATATATACTCTTACTATAACTATTGTTATTATATCCATCGAAATTATGTTCAATTGTATGGAAACTCGAACTCACTCAACCCATTTGTTTGCCACCCCCTTTTCTTATGGTTAGTCCACGAATAAGCGTGGTTACAAAAGCGGAGTCTCACGTTTTTGATAGATATCTCCGAGGACACAACCATTCAGTGTCCGAGTTTGGGTCTCACCGTTTTCGGGTGGTTTCCGGAACGGTAGACGGTTTGCGTGGGGGCCGAGGGGGAGTATGGTTGGTTATTGGTAACGATTAAATTGTGTCTCCCCACTCGGCATTCCATGATGTAAGTATTCCTATCACCGTTACATAGGTAAGTTAGGTAGGTAGGTAGGTAATTAAGAGGGCATGTAACGCGCGTATACTACTTAGTATGTAATGCAGCTTTGTGACGATTTCGCCTCTGCCCCCGCGGAAAAGGAGGGCAAGATCCGTTATAATTTGTGCGTAGATTGGGAACGCGATGTGATAGATAACCGCCGGTGAATAAGTGTAGATGGATGGGCGAGACGTCTGACCTACTAAGCGATGTATTAATATCCGAACATGGAACCACGACTTGTCGTCCCGTGGACGAGATAACTTGTCTTCGACGTCGGGTCCGAATATCCGACTTTACAGTTCATGTTTCTCGCTGGAAATCAATCAGGCCTGTTGCATCTACCTATCTAATTATTCCGAATCGGTCCAAGGAGATAGATATCACCTTCGGCACAGTGGCCACCTCATCAAGGAACCTTCTTTTTCGGCTCTCGTTACCGACACGTGAGGATTATCTTGATTTGTTATAGGATATTAATCGATCGATTGATTGAAGCGAGATAGCCGCGATATGTGTACTGTACATGATATCCAATCTTGTGACATTTGAATATTCATCTTACTCACATACAGCATACAGGTAGCAAGTACGGTTCAACCTGCTCTCTTGGTAGTCAGATCATGACGCGAATCACGCCCCAGAAAAGGGGGTGCGAAAGAGGGAGAAGAGAGCACGGGTAAGCAGACAGACAGACACCATGCGTCTTTCCCGTACGTATCTACGCGTATGGTACGACCAATACTCGTCAGACGATGACGATGGCGGTCGATGACATCCACATGACACGACTGGAGGGGGTCATCGTGGAAAGCACACGGTGGTGACGTCTCTCTCGGGCCATGGAGTAGTTGAATCATCTTTCATAATAGCCTCCTGTGTATCACTAATTGGCTAGTCACCTACAAAAGCATGAGGTGACCGATATACGAGCGATATACATACCCTGACTAATCTTAGCGCAATGAATTGGTGTTTCGAAAGCTTGTATAGGATGAGACTCGGAGGTTTCCCATTCCAGGTGAATTGTGAGAGACAGTAGTGAGTGATGACCTATGCAGGCCTAGGTATGTAGCTACCTACGGTAGCTCTCAGCTGACTTCGATGGTCCCCTCCCAAACCTCTGTTTGCCCCAGACTCTTTCAGCCCCGGCATCGTCATCATCATCCACTATGCATGAACGACTTAGGTCTTACCGTGGCTCCCTCGTGTACGGGGTTTCCCATTCATCGGTCGTACGATAGGCGTCAGAGGAATAGATGGTGTAGAGCTAGACTATTCATTGCCTATAGTATCTTCCATTGTCTTCTCTTCTGGAAGTTGGGATCTTTTGTCTGTTATCTTAATTCGTTTGGCTGCAGAATTTGGGGCTTTGAGAACGTGGCATCGTGAGACAAGCCGAGGCCTGCCGCAAACCACCACGAGTCGGATGCATATTGCCTGCTTGCTCGCATTCCACTCAGCCCTCTCGTCTCCGATCCAGCCTCATTATGCCGGCCTCTTTGGATGCCCGCGTAGATCATGCAACCTCTGCTCTGCATTGCTAGACATATTGCCCGATAGGGCGGACGACGTGCGTTTTCTTCGCTCGTCTGGGTCTTTTGTTGGAGGTTAGTATATTCCCGGCGGTATGGTTATCAGCCAGGCCTTGTCTGTGGCGCAATATGTGAATTGCTTCTTCTCGTCTCGCCCACGTGGACTTGAAACCGACATTGAGGCCGGATGGCCGGGCCCCATGGACCCTTGGGCCTATCTATGCAGGGCTCGGTGGTTTGGTTCTCAGAGGCGTCATACGGCTTTGTCAGAGGCTCCACGACAACATAGGTATGACACCAACATTCTCTTTCTCTCTTCTCCTGGTGTCGCGAGACTAGTTAGTCAGTTGCTTTGGCTACGCTGGCGAGAATCAATAGTTCGTTCATCTGCGTCAGCGCAAAGGTTTTCATTGATGGGAACATCTTCGGGGTCATAAGCGGCGATAGATTTCGAGAGATGGCGAGAAAGGCGGCGCCTCTTACAGTAGATTCATGCAAAAATGTCTCGTAGGAACGATATATCGAACTAAGTGATGAGGCGGTTTCAGTTTTGCGCTGGTAACAACTTTAATACCTAGTGTCACGGCGGAAACTAGCCACGGGCCGCAGAGACTTAATCACATGTCATGATGAGTAGTAGAGAGATATTGAGCGGAGAAACACGGCTGCTGTCTCGGGCGTGCTATTCTGCGTCCATGAACTACGCAAACTAAGCTAGCTAGACATCATGACTAATTACAGTGAACGAGGCTTTTGATATCTGGGCTTTTGGAGTTGGCAGAGATAAGGGGAAATGTGAACGTGATATGACTTAAAACTTGAGCCGTTCCTTGCTGCTCACTTGCAGATTGTGTCCGAGACACATTTGCGACGCTGGACTACCATAATCATGCACGCTATGTATGCCAGGTCAGCAATTGTTAGTATTGTGCAGAGCATATTGGTGTAAGTCCTGGCCGATTCGCTGGCCTGACTCAAGGCTGGTTACATACACTGCACTCTCGAGCTACGATCTCTTCTGCGATCTGTAAGGCACAGAAACGTGGTCTTAGACAAGCGGGGGTTGCGGAAACCCGATGATGCCCTGCATAGGAAAAAGGAGGGGAGCTGCAGCGAACACGAGGCTATGTACGTAAGACGTTCGTTGTCGGTCTACTTGTTACCTGTTATGTGAACCATTCAAGGTTAGATGAGTTATCTGGTCGTTGCGCGATAGGCCAAGGGCGCGCACCTGATCGTGACCTGCAGCTACCTACACTACACTACACTATATGCTCGTAGTATCAGAGCCTTATACTAGATATTTGCCTAATCTCTGAAGGATGACCAACTATTCGAGCGCCCGCATTGTGGCGCTCACCAACGCCATCGTCACATTCCCTCACATCACTAGTGCTGGTTCGGCTGACTTGCATACACTAGACAAGCCAAGACAGAAATAAATGCCGTCTTCCCTCTTAGGGTAGAGATTATCTTGATAGTTAATGATAATGAGGGGAAGAAGATAGCATTCTCTTGTCTGATGTTGGAGAGAGAGTTAGGTTAGTAGCTAAACACTAGAATACTTACAGCTTCTTCCCGATTCCCTCTTGTCTGCCCATGCTCTATTTCTTGCCTGACAAGTGCATGTAGACTAAGTACATACTTAGACCTAAGCCACGGGATACCCCGCATAGTAGTCGAGGCCAAGAATAGCTGGAATACATGACAGATTGATGTGCAGGCGCACGGGCGGAAGAGTCACAACCGGACGACGTTGCAGTGCTGAAGCGAGGGCAATCAGCGGCTTTAGGAGCTTGCTGGATGGCCGGTATTTTTGGATAGACGCTGTTGGTTGTTAAAAAGTTAGTTATATGTACTTAGTAGGCACCGCCCTGGATTAGTATTTGTCTGCTTGCATGGACGCAAAAAGATAGCACCACGTGCGTCAAAAATAAATTGTTTATCACAGCCATTATCCATGATTCCCCGATCGCCGAGATGGCATTTTGCGAGCTCTTGTCATTTGACATTACATTACGGGACAGTCTCCATCCGAGCGCCTCTCGAGAACGGCGGTAACTTGCGACAAAGGTTCCTCGAACCTTTGAATGTACGTCCTTACTCGAAGCACTCCTCAAGATATCCAAGTGCAGGTAGGGCTGGGATGAGTCGGAACATCTCCGCACTCGTGTCTTAGAGTTATTACGGGGAAGGCCACACTCCTGCGGGATGCGCTATATTGGTCATGTGGGAGTTTCCTCTCAACGGATATTTACCGTTGGGACGGCTAGAAGTACACTACTAGTAGGTAGCGCTCTATCGTGGCTCAGCCCTGGAAACAGGTGTGTTCGTGATGACGAGAAATCAAGTGAATGCGATACGAGGCACCTAGATCGTTCGATATAGTATATACAATAGAATGGCCAAACTGCGGTACCTTACATTGGAAGTGCGTCATCTGACTCTTCATTTTGATAGTATTATGGACGAGACATTGGTAGCGAGCTTACAAGTAAGATATCGATTTCGGAACTTTTGATAGAATGCTGCTCGTCATGGATACTACACGTGTATGGCATTGTAAGCACAGCTTTACACTAGCGCTTCAAGCTTCTCTTTGTCTCCTGATCCTATTGAGCCTATTATCTGATCGTATATCCCACAGGATGAGCTAATAGAGAGACATACTTAGTATCAGAGCGAGAGCAGAAGTAGAAAAGAAGAATATTCGACGAGTGTTCTGGGCACTGTTTGTGCGTTTATGGGATTGGGTGAGAGTTCGTGATGACATTGGAAAGGCTGCGATCGACATATTATTCACGATCCTTCCACGACTTGTTACACTACCTGACTACCTGGTGTTGAGGTGTGCGGCCACTTACACCAGAAGTATCATCATCTACCTACACGTACTGTAATCTCCAGACTACACCAGAATAAGCGACTTACCGAGTTGGGACTTCTACGGCGCCCAGTCAGGGGTATATCTACAATCCTGGACCCTGGCTGAATGAGCAGCTAGGGTGTATGCCTGTTGCCAAACACTGGACGATCCAATAAGATTGGATAAGCCGCCGTAGAAAAGCTCCGAAACAGTGGACAGCGTTGTTTCTGTTTCAAGAATTCTTGCTAAGTAATAAAATAGTTCATCACCATCGCCATCAATTGATTGATGATAATGAAAATGAGGTCCACGAATGCCACGCGTCCCCAAGTTCCCAACCCTGAGCACCAGGCCGTCTTTCCACGTGCAGGTACTTCTGTATCGGTATGATGCGAACACTTCCGCTCCTTTGCATGTCGCTACGGCTTCATCCGGGCGTCTATGTAAGGGAGTTACATCGCATCTGGAAGGGTAGGTAATAAGACATACTCGTAATGATAAGCGCCCACGTGCACAAAAGTGGTGAGGGACTCCTCGGGGTATTCAACCTTTTGAAGTTGCGATACCGCGACAAGCGTTACCTATGCGATAGCGAGAAATGGAGAGAATACGCATACTATCGTGGTGTGGGCTATATAACTAGTATTTAACGAGTATAGATGCCGAACTACACTACACTAGAAACCGTTATTAGTGTCGTTGAGTTTTAAGATTGGGGGTTTGTAGCGTAGATTTTAATCAATCTGGTCGGGGGCGTCACACTGCGCCAGTACTTATTCCGGCTACACTACACTAGATTAGGTAGACTTTGTACACACCGCCATTCGAAGCATCGAGATGACAAGAGAGGTATCAAATTGATTATAGTGTAGCATCACCCCCAACCCATCCCACCACCATTTGAGCCACCTGCCCTGAGGAAGAGGGACTCGGTAATTCGGCTGATGGTATACGGAATAAGAAAATACGGGCTGAGAACGCCTCCTTACAGTATAATTCCCTACATTTGGCCACTGTAGACTGTAGACCAGGTACAGTACTACTAGACTGGATACTAGAGCCGGGTTTAACATTTTGCCCACTGATTTGAACTTCTGCAGCCCAGCTACTTGTGGTATCCGGCTTGACTCGGAAGCCTGCGTCGCCCAAGCCCCGATGCAAAATCTGTGACTGGGGCTGGGCTCGTCGATTGACCGCCTCGAACAAGATCCGATTCGTCTTCAGCTGAGTGTGAATGCACAGAAGAAGGAGCACAATGTTGGTTACCAGCGTGTTTTGTCCTCGTTCTAGAAAAGGGCCTGAGAGGGGCGCGGACAAAGCTGGGGGCCAATGGGGGTCGTACACGATGACCCTGGCGCGCATGTTTCATGGCCTTGCGCGGAGCATCTGTCAGCCTCTTGTTCCCTCCGTTGAGGGGTGCCTAGTCAGTCCTAGTATACTATAGTGTATACATACACTAATGTAGTGTACACTGCTGTGCTCCGTTCCCGAACCAGGGGCTTTGGTCATCGATTGTCGAGGGGAGCGACCAATAGGGAAATAAGATCGCTATGGACTTGATCACACATGCACAAAGTCTGCACTAGTCGAGGCTGGGGGGTGTTATGTGCGTGTGCGTAGTGCAGAAGAAAATTGTGCTCAACTTGGTAGGGCCGCCAATGCTCGCTCCGCTCCGCATCCTGATTTGATATCGGGACTCGGGGCTCGACCAGCGCTCGACAGGCTCGGCTCAACCTATTCTGACTGGCTCGATGGCTGTGTAGTTACGGCACTGAGTGGTTGCATGGGCGTTAGTATCACCATATACAACAACTGCTATAAACCTATAACTGTCTCTACATAGGCAGTACGTGTATTCTACTATATATGATATGTATGCGCCGTAGTACTTCGCCACGGTGCCGGTGTGCGTGAAGAGGAGCAGACTCGGACTCCGTAGTCTCACAGAAGCTGCATCGCTGCCATACGTAGTATATAATATGCTGATTACGTTCCGCTGAGGGGCCGGTTACTCAAATAGTATACGTGTGTAGTGTACGGCATACGCAGCAAGCGAAACATGTGGGAAGCAGCGAATACATAAACAATAACGCAATCATCTACACTACACTTCACGGTCCATACATAGCTCTGTATAGTAGTGTGATATATAGTAATAGTATAGTCAGAGTCGGATAGGGACGGGTATAAAAGGAGGAGGCATTTAATGATCTTGGAGCACCACGGGATTACTCATCCCTGCCTGACACCCACATTGCAAAGGCACAACCGCAGGCCATGGGGTCGAAGGCAAAAGCCTACTTCGCGATGCTGATTCGTTCGTACCTGAATTGCCGGCTCAATCGGGTTAGGAATCTCTTCACCAAAACCGCGCTATTGCACCAGGGCACATGCAAAAACCCATGATACACACCCGGTTGGGTGCTGTACCTACAGTAGTGTATAGTAGATTCTGCACTCAATAATCGTCAGATCTGGACTTTACCTGCCTTTTCGATCCCGGGTCGCGATAGGTGGTCACGAACCACGCCGAACACATGGCACCTCTCGGGCCAGGTTTCTGGCGACCGGATTGTTAGGCTCGCCTTGGCAAACTAGCCCGCCATTGAATTATAACTTGTTCTACGGAGTACACTACACGTGTACAAACTACACTAAACTGGAAGAATCGGAAAAGGAGAGAAGACGGCGGTGTGTGTGTGCTTCATCCGCTATGCGCCGACCGTCATCCGCCGTTTTCCCCCTTGAGATAGATGCCTAGTGTGTGTGTACTGCTGTGTCGCACGTAACGGTATGTGTAGTATGGGTATCATTTCGCTATAAGTTCTTCGGTCAAGAGTTGAAGAAGACAAATGGGGGCCGTTTCCATGAGTTTTAAACCCATGGATTGCGACGCTGTCGGACGCGGCCGCCGAATAATTTATTCAATACCGACCCCAAAAAACCAAAACCGCAAAGCGATTCGAGAGTGGTGAATTGCTGCTACGGGTTAAGGTAGTTAGTATACACAGTAAATCAACAACCAAGGCACCAAGGCTCGACTTCCACCACAGATTTGAGTCTCATCGTCATCCCATCACCAAGTTCTACATTATGCATACAACTCTACCATCGCCTACTAGACTATCTGGAGTCTCTTTCCCGTCGTCATCCTACGCGGTCCGGTTGGCCAAGAGAGATGAGGCGCTGTTTTCGAGATGCACGACGAAGCACAAGCACAAACGGAACCCTTGCGCGTAGACTTGGGCTAGTTTCTTTTTCAGTCCCATGTCCGATCACGCCACAACGATCGCCAGCGGCCCCATCGTGGGTTTGTGCACCGCACCGGAAACGGTGGCTAGTTTGTGTCTCCATGGGATTGTGCAAGTGCTACTTGGTATTTGATCCACGCTGTATCAGGACATGGGGTGAAGCTCGTGGGTACACTTTATTCCATAAAGCTACACTAGTCCATCTAACCTAGGATATAAGTATGTACCATTGAATACTAGTGTGCTAGTAGACACTAAGCAAGTGAAGGTGAAGAAGGCGTTTGCCAAGAACAAGGAATACTGTCTTCGAGGGCTAATTATGTTGTATGTCCGTATAACTAATATGTAGTATTTCCCAATTAATAGTAACTACTGTACGTACTGTAAGTAACATGGCTTTCTGACCGCCCCGTTGTCAACCCCTTTGATTTGATCGAATCGGCAATTTGTATGTAGGCAGTCCTAGATTTCTGCTAGGTAGGTCTACCGTAATGTATTCCTCTCGGTTCCTGACCGATTCCCTTCAATAGCTAGCTAGCCCTTTGGCTGCATAATTGCGCATATCTGTTAGCCAAACGAAACGTGTGGCGCGGGATCAGCAGCGGCGTGCACTTGTTTCTTCACACGCTACAACACAAATTGTTGTAGTGTACAGACAATCTGCATCCCCATCTGCATCTGCATCTGCATGCCCAGCCCAAGCAAGGTCCACCACACTGACCGAACAGCCAGCACCACCACACCATTCCCTTCTCTACCCATGATCCATTATCCGTCCTGTTACTTGCTGGGGTAGAAGGGCTGTGGAGCTGTAACTAGTGTAGTGTAGTGTAGCTGCGTTGAACTGCGTACAGTAGTGTACAGTAGTATACAGTGTGGTCGTGTGTGTCCCAGGCTCGTTCGCCCGTCCCTCATAAATCCTATAATACTACCTACCTCGCAGCCAGCCTGCTGGGTTTCCTTGTCTTGATGAAGCAAGTGGGAGCTTTCCCTCCAAGCTTATTATTACCGTAGCATTATACCCACTCCTTTCTTCGTTGACTTATCTATACGATAGTCTAACCTATCCTACATAACTCACCTGATCCCTCCCCTTCTTTTCCCTTTCTCTCTCACCAGCTGAGGGGGAAGTAGTGTATAGCGTTTTGCCATTGCTGAGCTGGTCCCATTGACCTTGTGGTCTCCCTCATCCTTGGTCCATTCCATGAGCGGGCTCTCATAGCAGATACGCTGTATTCAAACTTCCTGTCGCTCGTTACATCTTCTTCGTTTAACCACTTCGCCTCGAGAGCCTACTACGTATGGCTGTTGTGTCATCTCGGTTACTTTAGACCTCTAAGTGTTAGTTAAATCTGGTGTATTTCTTTTTAGTTTTCTTGGATGTTCTACGCCTTCGATATTGTCACTGTCAACAAGTAAAGCTACACAGCTGGGAATATCGAGGAACTGCCATGGGTCTTAGATTAAACATAGTAAGAAACAAATTGGCTCGTTTCATGCGTGAACATATATACTACATGATATCGGCCTGAATTGGATCGAAAGACTGACTCTATACTCTTGCAGAACCTTTTCGAATACTAGAGGCAGTTCTGGTGACCTAGGAGGATTAAGTTGCAGTGCGTCGTTAACTATCTATCTGAGAGGGACGTACTGTGGACCTTGCTGTTGCCTCTGTCGAGCTTCATGGATATCGTGTCCTAGACACAACTCTAGCTCCCCTCAAGAAAACCCGATATCTTCGTAACGCTGGCTCGACGACTCCCGACTCTGTTGACGACCATCTATGAAAATATCACGCCCTCATACTACCAAAGTCTATTTCACCCTGGATTTCACCCATTGGCTTGCTCCAAGGCGAGGCGAGCGCTAACTCACCCACCTATATATCGCCTTTCAAAAAACCAACTCCGATTTGATTGAATGACGCCCATCATGGAGAGACGCAGCAACACCATCTCGAGCCACGACAAGCTCGTTATCGTGCTGAGCACCGTCCTCGGCTTCATCGGCGTCTCGCTGATCGTATTCGCAGCGCTCTGGTACCTGCGGAACAGACGGCGACACAAGCTATTCAACCGCGGCCTAACGCCCATCGGCGACGACGAGATCGCGACGTGGAAAGTGAACCGGACGGCGGAGGAGAAGGAGACGGAGGCGTACACGACGCGGCCGAGCCACGTATCCAAGGACTCGACGAGCTCGGCGCGGATCCAGTACCAGAAGGGGGCCCTGAGCCGGCCCTCGACAGACGCCATGGCGGCGGGTATAGCGCCGCGGTCCTTTATCGGCGGTAGCTTTAGCATGGACTTGCCGCGAGCCCCGGAAGCAGCGGCGGCGTTTGCGCGTGCGCCGAATGCACGCACGGGTCTGACGGACGAGACGATCCCCGGCGACGAGCCCTTTGTCCCCCAGCTTAAGCGTCAACCTTCACGTTTGCAGAAGATGCCACCCGGCACCCCCAAGACTGTCAGTCGCTCTAACAGTCGCACCAGGATCGCGCGGAGCTACAGCCATCCTGAGAACTGGCAGGGACACGGCAATAGCACCGACTCGTCGCCGACGGGGTCGAGGGATGGGAATCCGCGCGGTGGCCACTCGCGCATCTACTCGTCTTCTTCCATCCCGCCGCGGATCGTCTCAGCTGCTGCTGACAAGGAAATGCTCGCGGGCTTGTCGCCGCCTCCTTCGCGGAGACAGGACGCACCAATCGGACAGGCGCTGGGCTAGACAAACCCCATCGATCGATCGACTCCCTCGTCCTATTTCATTGCTGAGACCACGCACGCTGCGACGTGGTGGTGGTGGCAGTCCTGGCTGGAACTAGGCTCGACGTTCGAGAGGTGGCCGGGTCCACATCTTGTCTAGAATTCCTCGGGCGGCATTGAAAGGATCGAGGCTCTAGATTCGCTTGCGAATGACAGCGTTATTTCCGAAAACATCAATATATCTCACCATTTGTCCCTCTTGTACCGCTCTTCGTCGCCTGTCACAGCGCACTAGACGCAGAAGAGAATGCATGGTAAGCCGTATTCGCGGCCTTACTCTATTCCCCCTTTCTGTTCACCTCTCTTCAACAACCTCACCCGGGTGAACGAAGACGTGCGATCACGTTCCCATCACTTAGAACCCTTCTTTTCTTTCATTTATCTCTTACAACTTTCTTTATACATATATACGTTTTTGGAGTTTCCGGGAACTTAGAGATGCCCGTCGAGACGTGAGTGAAGGATATACCCCAAACGGAGTGGCACTTTTTATTTTACTTTATATATCGGCTCGGCCGCCATGAATTGAATACCTAGGGCTAGTAATGAGCCTTTTTCCTGAAGACCAAGTAGCTCTTCACCTCCCACACCTTTTATCTCTTCTTGAAATGTATACGACTATTTGACGAAACGGAGGAGGCGCGAGAACCGGGAGACAGCATCGACCCGACTGAGTGAGCGGGATTAGTCTCATTGCTTTGCTAGAGTGAGCATGAATGGTATAGAAGTTGGATTAGACATGGACGAGAAGTGATGTGTTGCTGATGGGAGGTTATGAACGAGGGTATGGCATAGCATTCGTTAATGCTTGATCGGCGGACATATGATGGGAGAGCGAGCATATGCTGTCTTGGTTGGATGGACACTCGCAAGTGTATAATAATGTGGATTGGTGGCAACATCTTTTCGAGGAACAAACTCCGCTGATACCTACCTACCTAGAGTAGCAAGAATAGCAAATTGCACCAACAACATGATTTAGACCCTCCTATCCCTTAAGCCACAGGATTATGCGATCTTCTGTTATATGCCAACTTGAATCCCTGCCCAGAGTAGACTTGTAAGGAGTCTTATTTGAAGTTTGTATTCGAACTCGCTGTCTCGCCTCAATCCAATATGTGTAGTACCTTAGGGTCTTATATGATAAGTAAGCATTGCCAGATGAAGACTTCATAACATGTGGTTAATGCCATTTTTATTATATACTGGCACGCCACCAACTGCCGCTGTTGGTGGCTATGTGATAATTGGTTACTATTATACCATCCCAAACACTCCAAACCCGCTCGAATCATGAAGGATATCGAGGCAGGGCAGGTCGAGCGATACAGGAGTCACCAAAGGGACCTTACAGACAAGGTCTCGGGATTAGTTACATGATTAGAAGATGTGCGTAATGGAATGTGAATAGTTCGATAGAGAGGGGTATTGTGAACCCTTCCGTGTACGGTCCCACCCTTATATATACTTCATCAACCTCGGTCTCCTTCAAGACGCACTATGCAAGTTAAAACAGCAAAAAACAAGGGTATAGGCAATTTAACAGCATAGAAAATATGTGATCGCCCAAACAAAGATGATTGTTTCTAGGAGAACCCATGACTCCGTCGCTGATGCAGCCTGATTGTTGGTTGATTGGCTCGTAAAACTATCCACTATCGTTTCGGAATATTCATCCCCATAACATTTGTTTTTGAGACCAGTGCAGTAGGAAGTGTTCTGACAATCACTCGTAGGCTTCTCTACGACGTAATTTAATTCGCACGTTCACAATTCTTACGGTTAGCTGGTGGAGGAGTCGGGCCCGCTTTCAACTTCAAGGATGCCAAGCGTGTTGACCATTTCTACCTTACTGGGCTGCAGACTCGGACTTGGCTCTCATCCTTCTGATGCAACATTCTCTAGCCTCTGCTCTCCTCGCTGATTCTTGCGCAGCCTGCATTTCGAACAGTGGTATGGTACTGGCGGGTTCTCGAACATGCTTTGTATCCGAATCAAGTGTAGTAACGATTTCACCTTGGTTACTATCGAGATATAATGGAGGAAATCCATTCGACTCCATGTTCAAGGCGATAGTAGGAACACTAGGCACTAGTTGAGACGGCGAATATCCCTAATGAAAGCCGTCAGGCGCAGCGTTTGTCTTGCTTCCTGCTGAGGTAGGATGTGGTGTGCTCTGAGCAGACCCGCTGCTATCGCTAGGTGTTGGCGGTTCAATGACTTGACTACGAATGAACATAATCCACTCGTGTTGTAGAAGCTCGACTGCACTTGCTCGCTTTTTTGGATCTCGAACAAAGCAACGCTTCAGAAAATCTATGCCTTGCGGGCTCAATTGATCAGGGCCTGGTAGCTGTGGGGGATTGCCTTGTGCAATGTTGTACATGATGGCCCATTCGTTGTCTAGATTAGACCATGGTCTTCGCCCTGTGACCATTTCGAGGATGACACATCCTAATGACCATATGTCGACTGCCCCATCATGCCCGGGGTTATCTCCTGTGATAACTTCAGGCGACATGTACATGGGTGTACCTGTCATCGATTTGTTGGGTCCGCTTGCGGCCATTCCCTGGACTAGCGTGCGTCCCTGGCGTGCAATAACTTTGGCAGCCCCGAAGTCGACGTATTTGATAACGCCATGGTGATCGAGAAGGATATCTAAACACTATTTAGCCTCACTTTAGAAGTCTAGTAGACGTAGGGCTACTCACTTTCTGGCTTTATGTCACGATGGGCAATATGACTTTCATGAAGATAAGCCAGCCCCTCCAAAAGCTGCAGAGCGTACACCATGACAACTTGTTCGTCCTCAATACGGCCGTGCTCTAATAACCCAGCCAATGAACCACCGGAGCAGAATTCCATGAAGATATACACGCGGTCACGGTGCACTTCAATTCCATAATAAGATACCACATTCGGGTGGTCCAGGACTTCTAGAACGCGCATCTCATCTCTAATTTGTCCTGCGATCTGCGGAATCAGCTTAGGGTCTTGAAGTCGTATTTCCTTCACGGCCATGAGCTGTCCGTTGTCCAGGTTCATAGCAGCGTATACACTTCCAAAGGTTCCCCCACCGACGAAATGGCCCTGTTGCCACCTTATCGTGACATTTGTAGCCGACGAAGAGAGGTAAGCTAAAGACCGATCAACTTCATTGGAGACTTCTAGAACCCTTCCAAGGCCTTGCCTTTCGGCAACAACCTCCCTCTGTACGTCATCAACCTCGTCGATCTTCTTTAGGCGCTGCTCCTGGATCAGTTTTGCAGCTTCTTCGTCATCAATGTTTCGATTCTTATTAAAACTTTTGAATTGTCCAACGAGGGCTTCGATACGCTCTCGTTCCTGATTCGCTGCTATATTTGATTTGGCACCCAGAATATCGAAGTGTGAGATGAGGAGGGACATGCAGCCGGACACTTTGGAACGTAGTCGGGCGTATTCGTCGTCAGCCAAGCCTAGTATATGTCGACCCGTAGTCATGCTCATTGTGAATTCCAGAGCAGGAACTGCCCATCTGAATGACTTGCGGTCCGAAACCTTGCAATCGTCACATATAAAACTCACCCAGTCTAAACCGAGCTTCGTGAGTTTCATATTGTTCATTTGACGGCGATTGCTATCCATGTAAAGGAGTGACCGTCTTCCAAACTCGGTAGCAAACACGAAGCAGGTCTGGATAAGTTCATGGCAGTCCATGCCTTGTGTCTGCTTTCGAATGATTCCCACGCTATCCATGAAGGTATTAGATAACTTGAAGCCGACTTTCCTGATTTCGAATAATCTTGTGTTAACCTTGTGAAGGTTTGAGCGTGCTTCCACAACAAGGTCTAGATGCATATCAATCCTATCTAGGAACACATTTCTCACATGAGCTAAACGGGCTTGGGAACCGTCGGTGATCAAGCGAATTTGGCCGAGCTTCAAGTCAGTCGATTCGAGGTTGAGTGACTGACTACTCCGATTGCCAAACCACGTAAGAGGTGCTTCAGGACGAAGGATCAGTATATAAGGATCGGTTTCGTCTTCTGACATTTGATCGTGTAAGCAGGTCCGTAAGATGGATCGTACTTCCTCGTCACGACCTGCCAATGTAGGCGAGGCAATAATCTGTACGCCATCGAACTCGTCAACGAGAAAGTGGCCCGTGACCGAAAGGCGTTCATATAAGTACTGCAGATCTTCGGCATCCAACGCAATACTCATGTCTGACGCATTCTCGTAATGTTCGCTTAGTAGCCTCGAGAACCGTTGCAACATTCTTTGTCGGACGCGAACAGAGTCTAGCATTTGCATATACCTCTTGGTCATGTCATCGGTGCTTTCCTTAGGTTTTCTCTGGAGCTCGCGTTCGAACGTTTGGCTCAGACGGCTGAGAACCTTGTAAGTGAGATTGCTGAATTGTTCGGCGACTTCGATGTCACCTCCTTGGAGAAATTGTCCAATCTCATTGGCGAACTCCCATTCTTGAGACAATATTTCAGCTTCTTTGAATGTATTCTTGTTTCTGCTTAGTTTCCAATTCAGCAGCTTGAAATAGTACTTTAATGCATCTAGCACTACTTGATCAAAGGATTCGTCAATGCACGGCGGTAGCTGCCACCCTGGTTGAGGCTGTGAGACTGTGAGAGTCTCTTGCTTGATCCGAATTGCCAGTTTCAGAAGTAGCTCAAATTGTGAGAGCATCTGATCTTGGAGGATAGGAGTCTGTTGGGTTGTGTCTTTCATCTTTCGTGCATAGATTAGCCTTACGCTAATTATCTCTTCAATCAAGCGAGAAGGGAAACTGATCAAGGTGAGAATTTCTTCGATGTACGGTGGCAGATGTCGCTTATGGAAAGCCACAGAGTTCATAATAAGAGTCTCTTTGGCTTTCGCTATAGTGCTCGAAATGGGTGAAAGCATGCTCCTCCGAATCAACGTCTTCGTCTTCAAGGCAAGCTCCTGCTTGGTAACTTCATCACTATCATCATGAAGTGATGTGAGGCCGTCTTCCTTCAATAGGCGGTCTAAGAAGGATGTCTCGTTGTTGAGGCTGTTCGTACTAGGAGACTGGGCCGTCTTCTTGTGGAAATCGAGCTCGTCGTTGCCCACCCACTTTTTAAGGATAGAAAGTTCAGTGTTGATCATTGTGTTGGTATTGTACCATGACAGGACAGCGTCGCAGGCTTCCTGAAAGGCTGGGGACGTAACCGTAGGATGTGCTTGTCCCAAGGCCTTCCAGGACGGATATAGACTCTCACATTTCTCGATCTTCTTCACGATATCTGCGATCTGTTCCATAGCAGGTTTGCCTGCTTCAGTCTCGCCTTGGACTTCGAAGCGGATAATCTCGTCGATTACTTGATTGAGGTTCCCTCGCGCATCGTCGATTATTCTTCGTTGCAGTGCAAAGGAACGGCCGGTTGTCTGTGCCCTGATACCCAACCACAGATCGGCCTTGTGGGCAGTCTTGGCTCCTTGAAACTCAGAAGTTCCCAACAGCCGACGTTTCTCTTGCTTCACAACATCTCCGGTCAGGACCGCGGCCAGCATGCCATGCCACTCCAACCGCTCGCGATTGGTAGGGTCCCTCATATCATCTTCCGTGGGCTGGGTATCATCTATCAAAGTCTGGAACATGATGGTTTCATCATTGAAGCGATCTTCAAAGACACCCTCCGACGACGGAGTCTCTCCCTCCGATTCTTCATCCGAGTAGTCAACACTGGGCGTCTGCGGATCAAAGTAACTGCTTGGCAGAGGGTCCTGGCGCATCATGCGCAGATAGGCGGGCTCTTGGTCACGGAACTTGTCAATGGGGTCACGGCGACGGGAAGTAGATCGGGTGGAAATGAAGCCTGGCTGGGGTCCTCGCTGCGGGGCGTAAGTATTGGAGGGAGTGCGGGCGACGTGTGGGCGCTGGATAGGTCGAGAATTGACGCCATTGGTCGAAGCGCTTGTCGTCGAAGCATCGGCACCCGAGGCTCGCTGGCGATTGGAATTGTTGGCAACCGAGTTGGGCGCCAACGACACCATGGAGGCAGAGAGCGCGCCTTCTCTATAGGGCCCGAGGGCGGCTACCTCGTCGTCGCGCTCGAGCTCGGCCGGGTCAGGGACGGAGTCCTCAGACGAGCCGGACCCGGAGGCAGATCCCGAGGCATCGGCATCAGAATCGGGGTGGATGGCGCTAAGCCGTGGGTGCTTGGCCTTGCTCTGGGCGCCGTCGCCGTCGCCATGGAAAAATCGCACAGCGCGGGGAGACGTCTCGGTCGACATGTTTCCGCGGGGGACTACGGCAGACTAGACTAGCTGGAGCTGGAGCTAAAGCCAGAGCTGAAGCTGAAGCTGGAGCCGGCGCAAAGGCAGGGTCCCGTAGTCGCGAACGACGTGGCTGTCATCCGGAAGGGAGAAGAATGCTAATAATGAGATGTCAATGCGATGAAAGCTGTGGGTGCGGGCTTATGCGGCATAGATGAGGCTTGCAGTAGCTTTTCCGTTGTCTGACTGCTGCAACAGCTTGCAAGCCGTCTCAGAAACCGAGGGTTTCTTTTCTTGCCGAGGCCAGAATACACGGAGAAGAGAGAGGACTCGAAGGGGGGAAGAGCCAGCGGTAGTGTCTTGGTGCAACAAGTTGAATTGTAGCATAAAGTAAGGTATGGTATACAGGCAGGTATGGGTAGGGAGGAAGGAGCCGGCGCCGACTTGTGCACACTTACCTGGGGTAATAAATTATCTTAAGTGATCGTCAACGAGATAACGTCGTACAAGTAAGTTTACGGAAGTGATGTAGGTGTATGTAGGGCGCATGTATAATGTACTATAGTAGTATACGGCGCTGTACTTTTGGTAACAAGCTCCTCGCCATGGGCAGAGAGTAGGGCCTGTGATTGGACACAATCAGCAGACCCTCCTTAATCGTGGGGGAAGACACCACTAATTCTAGGTAATTTCCTCTCCTCGGGGTGCCTAGCGAAAATAGGTACTTACACACTTATACTATATGTATGTATATACAAACACGCCTAGCACAGACATCAATTACGTATGTGAAGTGGGCAAGCTGAGACTGATCTGATTAAGAACTAGACAATTGATCTTGTGCAGCACAATACCTTTTTTCTATATGTAAATAGACATTTGTTCTTCCTTATTCTGTCCGAATCCATCGAAAAGCTTATTAGTCTAGGAGCTAACGGCAGATATAAGTATACTACTAATTGTACGTTTTTTTACACACATACACACTAGACTAAGACGTGGCTGACTATTTCGGTTGGTCGGTCGTACATTACCTAAGTTTTACTTACTAGTAGTTTTGTTACACACCCGGACCAAGATCTCCGCACCAAAGTATATGCGTATTTGTTTACTGTACCTGGTTGGTCCCTAGGTCCCCAGGTCCTGCCAAGGCACTTTGTCGACAGCAATTCCAGTGGCAAAGTGGCCCTGTGCAACTCTGGACTCTACCTACCTAGGTAGTCGGGGTTGCTACTTACCTAAGGTTAGTACTCCATATCCAACCTTATTTTCTTTTAGCAAGCTCGGCAAGGTCCATGCCGTAGGTAGCCTGTACAGTACCACCTACCTAAGCCTACAAACTACTATTGGTTCTTGCCTGTACTACCCGCAGGTACCGCTGTGAATGCCCCTCAACGCGCTTTGGGGAAGGAAAGACGCGTGAAGTCGTAGGGAGCTAAGGGATGGAGGTACTCTCTAGTGGGTTTTATTAAGGTAGGTACTTAGGTCTCGTCAATGCACAACACCTGTATTGCCAGTGGCCTTGGACAATTTAGTATTATCGATACCTCTTCACTCCTAGATGCTCTCCTCTGTAGTGTAGAGAGAGTATTGAACTTGGCTAGCATTGTTTGATGACCTCTTCTTTTTCTTTTCTTCAATTTGTATCCTTCCTATATACATGGAGCATCTTTCTGCCTACCAATTCATATGTCTACTAGAGTGCAGGATTCAGGCGCGTCGCGTCCTCTGCGGCCAGCTTCTTCCTGCACCGACTCTCCCTTTCGTCATGGCAGCAAATCCACGAGCAGCTCGGCATTCGAAGCCAACAACAAGTCAAAGGAACTTGGCGATTCCTCAGCTATGCAAGACCTCCTTCGGCCATTGATTGTTATCAAGGTCAGCAATTGTCCTTCTCTCGATTCGCCCCAATCAGCCGGCTGACTGCCCTCTAGCCGCATCCGCCCAAGCTCACCGTCAAACCTCGCAGCCTTCAACCTTTGATGCTCCTCCCGCGTGAACATCTTCGCCTGTCCTTCTTAGACCTCTCTTCACCATATGGAAGTTTCGAGTCCTCTGTCTTCTTTGAGGCCAATATCAGAATCTTAGATCTCGAAAGTCGCATGGGTAGCCGCCCCGTGGTTTTAATCGCGAGACTCGAAAGCAATAAGACGGTATACGTCATCGAACGCCAGGCCAATGCCTTGTATTCGTTGTGCCATTTAGGTTCCTGGGTTGATCTAGAACAACTTTGCGATCTAGCCACTGTCTCCTGCCTAGCATTGATACGAGAGCAGCCCGTCTTCCCTGCTGAGCCAACTCCGCACGCGCCCTTGATAACACCCCAGATATCCCACGCAAATAAAAAGAGACGACTTGCCATTGAAGCCATCCAGTCTCTCGTCAAGAAGCCAACACGCTCCCGATCCGTATCGGCACTATCGCAAGTTGGAGAAGCATCGAGACCGTCCACACCTATTCAAGGAGGGAATGCATTTGATGGGGACAGTGTATCAGTAGTCCAAGATGTACCGTCTCGTACCGAGGTCACCCCAAAGCCGGGTCTAGTATCTCAAGTCGACGTAGTACAAGAACAGGACGTAGCTCTTAACGTACCCACTGCCGATGGGATATTCGAAAATGTTCAGAATCAGTATTTTGAAGCCTTATATCATTCAATGGTTAGTTTTGGATCATCTTACATCTTTTCATCACTAACAGGATCAAGGGGTCTCTAGCATACTTCGCCAAGGGCCCATTATCTCGAGCGCGTGCCGCTTTCCATCTTGATTGCGATTCCACTTTAGAGATGAGTGATCTAGTAGAATTCCTGAAAAGCTTGGTGATGACTCCAGTTCAAATTGACAAGAAATACCACGAGGCGATTCCAAAAATTCAGTTAGAAATGAAGACATCTATGGAAGACTCCGATGCCGAGCAAGGACAAGCAAAAATTAAGGCAAGGAAGAGAAAAGCTAAAAAGATGAAGATTGGCAAAGATGGATTATATCCTAATGAGGATGACCATGTCCGAAAATGGTGGGCTATTCATAAGCCTGTCGCCAAAGACGAAGAGTCGTCAACCACGAGATCAACTGAACAACAGGACATCAAGCTGCAAACCTCTTTGTTACGGTCCCGGGAAACGCAGCTACAGATGATCATTATACTAGAGATTCTCTCCTTAGAGCCCATGGTAGCCCGCCAAACCACAAACGAGTCGCAACTCCCCGGTATGCCTGCCGCTGAGGAGCCCCTGAATCCTCCCAAAGAAACCCCCCCAAAGAAGCGAAATAAGCACAATCTCCCTTTTCTTCTCGATGTACATGCCGATCGATTATGTATCTGGCAGTCTACTACCTTAGATGAACTCAGCATCAACGAGTCCCAAAATGGCTCTCGGCCAGAGTCGCGAAAGTCTTCCAAGTCTACCTCGGACCATCTAAAAGATTTCTGCGTCGATATCATAGTACCGTTGTAAGTAAACCTAGAGGTCGTGTACAATATTAATGACTAATTTCGGCCTAAAAGCTTCTCAGCTAGGCTTCCTGAGCAATGTGACTCTATTAACAGGAAGCTCGGCGGCCCCGTCATGATTCCTCCGCAATCAGCTCGGAAGAAAACCGAGACAACGCCTAAGACAACATCTAAGCCCGGTGCGGCTGCAAAGCGGCCGGTGCGTTCGAAGTCTACCCGAAATCTGGAAACTTTCCTGTCTCAAGAAACTGAGAGGAATCGTCGAAGTATGTCTCGTGGTCCAAGTGGCGTAATCGCCTTAATGCGATCTGCAAGTACACCAACAATACCTTTGGTAAAGCGAGAGGCGAGCGAGCCATTGTCCTTGACAAACATACCAAAAGCGGAGGCAGGCATGTCTCAAGGCAAACATATGTTATCCACTGGCCCTCTATCTGCTAAGCGCAGAGCCGAAACCAAAGAAAAAAAAGACGCTTTTGTAAAAGCAGAACTCCGAGATGCGATTTCCACACTTAGACGGCCCAACAGAGAGATTATTGGGAAAGCTATGGCCGAGGCAGACGAGAGGCGAGCCGTCACAAGCCTGTCGCAACTCAGGAGTATGTTTTATAAACTTGGTAGAATGTGCGCCAACTAATTTCCCCCAGAATCTAGGAAGCCAACACAATACAACCGATTCCACAATGTTGTTAAAGCGACGCCGGTGGGATCCCGATTTCGCGACGCTTTAGCAAAGGAGCGTGATTCTCAATCGTCATTGTCGCAACGCTTCAACGCAATAGTCGAGGAACAGGCTCCACCTTCGTCAATGGTCCCATCGTCAGCACCTAGGAAGCGGGATCGGGAAACAGCTTTTGGAAGTGAGCCAGGGACACGACAAACGCTCGACACCTTGGCAACAGAACAAATCATAGCGACGCCTGCAAAAACGTCGGCCCTCAATCGCAATTTCCTCTCAGCCCCCCAGCCTGATGAAGGGATCGTTCTAGCTTCATCACCCGTCATGTCACGAAAAATGAACCAGCCAAGTTTTGTAACCAAGGCCAAGCCCACGACGTTAGGACATAGGGATAGTGGCATTGAAATGGCCCCGTCGCCAGGAAGATACAGTGTTCTAGCTGAGACACCTGTAAAGCCACAAAACAACGTGATCGCTTCAATGGATGACTACGTTACTGTGACCCCCATAAAGAGAAGAATGCTAGATAACGGCGCTACTGTAGCCGTAAGTGTGACCGAGACCAACGACTCCAGGAACAACATTGAAAACAGGACTGGGAGGAAGATGACCATCTTCGAACGATTGGGGTGGGACGATGATTATGATGATCTAGCCTGATTGATCTCGTGGGTTTATATATGGGGTACCACCACAGAAGACCGAGTGAAAGGATAATAATGGGATCAGAGGAAGAAGGCAAGACACTGGCATGAGACAACACGAATGACGAAACACTATGAATGGAACATCTAAGGTATAGCATAACAAGGAGCTTAGCGAGGAGTTTGGGTGCTTGGATTTTTTAACACCAATGTATTAGGTGCATTTGCATATTCCTTATATATGGATTGTTAGCGAAGTATTATATATATATCATCATCGGCATCAAAAGAAGAAACTAAGGGGGAACACGTTAGTTAGCTTGGCTAGGAAAGGCTCCGTGGAGCGTTGAATAGCAAGATATTTGGATATAGTTAAGACATACATAATTGTCTACTACCTACCTACCTAGGTACTGAAACACGACTGACTGTGAGTAGCACAAGTATTTGTCTACCGCTTTTTTAATTGGTTTTGTAATTCTTCATTCAGGGAAAGGGTGTTGCTCAAGTATTTACTTATGTATTTCATAAAGTGTTTTATTTTTCGTGTCCGAGGGGACTACTTAGGTGTTATATTCTTTACATTCACCATGTCGTCTATAGTGTATGTTGTTGCATCACATCATATCGTATTATTCCTTACCCCAGTTTACTATTTATCTATCTATCCTAGGCCAAATCCCCTTCACGCACCACCAGCGCCCACAAGCTCCATCTTCGCCCCCCGCTTCCCAGTAGCCTCGTCCTTGACATCGCGGATGCGCACGCGGACCTTCTGGAAGAGCTCGACGGTAGCCTCGTAGCTGCCCGAGAGCGTCAGGGTGTACGTCTCCGGGTCGAAGACGCTTTCAGGTTCCGGGTTCGCGAGGTCGCGCAGGCGGATGAGGCCCTCGATACCGAAGCGCGGGACGAAGACTACGAACCCATTGCTGAAGATGCGCATGACGAAAGCGTCTTCTTCAGCCACGCAACCCTTGAGAGATTGCCCCACGTAATAGGCGATGGAGGCGCGGCCGGCGAGCTGCGCGTTGCGGTGGCGTACGTTGATGTTCTTGCAGACGGCCTCGAGACGGCCGCGCGCGCGCACGGCGGGGTGCATGGCTTCGTAGTCGATGGCGGCTGCTAGCTGTCGGTGCGCGATTAGGTCTGCGTATCGCCGGATTGGACTCGTGAAGTGCGTGTAGATCTCGGAGGCGAGGCCGTAATGGCGGAACTCGGGGTATGATTGCGTGCCCGCGCAGAAATACTCGGCACTCATCATGCACCGCGTGGCCATGATGCGGACCAGGGTGTTAAAGAAGGGTTCGGAAGCATCGGTGCAGGCATCGAGGGAGTCGGCGAGCGCCTTGGACGAGTCGAAGCGGAGCTCTAGCCCGCGCTTGACCTTCAGCTGGTTCGCGAGCTCGTCGAAGTTGGTCTTGGGCGGAGCAGCGTGACGGCGCAGGATGGCGGTTTGCGGGAACGCATCATATATTTTGCGGGCCACGCTGATGTTGGCGAGCAACATGAACTCCTCGACTAGTGAGTTGGTGTCAAGTAGCTCTTTAGTCTTTACGTCGATCGGGTCCGATGTCTCAGATTCCATCTGAACCTTGACCTCCGGTGATGAGAGACTCAATGCACCGGCATTCATACGCTTCTGTTTCAGCTTTTTGGAAAGCATGAGCAGAGTTCGCATGCCATTTGTGAGGTCATCTTGCTGTGACGCATCGTCGATCCGTAACTGAGCCTGTTCGTAGCTAAACGCCTCGCGTGATTTTATGACAGATTTAGTGAACCGTACGTCAACGATGTCCGCGGAGGGACTCAACTCCCACAGGACAGAGAAGGCGTAACGTTCTACGTAAGGTTTTAGGGAGCACAAGTCGGTGCCTAGAAGCATCGGAAGCATGTCAATGCGCTTATCGACTAGGTAGACGGTTGTACCGCGTATACTAGCTTCGGTGTCCATGGCATTGGCTGGCTTGACGAAATGGGAAACGTCGGCAATGTGCACTCCGACTTCATAATTCCCGTTTGGTAATGTTTTGGCGTGCAAAGCGTCGTCGATATCCTGGCAACCGACAGGGTCGATGCTGCATATCAAAAGACCTCTTAGATCTTCCCGGTCTTTCCAGCCTGGGTCGTCTGTGCTTGCAGGGACTTTCCAATCATGGCCTTCCTTGGGTAAACAATCCAAAACAGTCTTGGGAAATGGACGGTACTGCACGTCATATTCGAGTAGTAAGGCCTCGGTTTCTGCAGCCTTGGTCTCCAGTTCGCCCAGCGAGCGGACGAAGTGACCAACAGGATGTCTGGATTCACGATCCCACGAATCAATTGTGACGAGGATTCGCTTTCCGAGAAGTTCACCAGCCTGCCGTGTCCGTATCCGGATCTTGGGGATCTTCTTGTCCATCGGAATAAGAAATACGCTTTCCTGCTTTCTGCCTTGCCTTGCTGCCTGACTGGTTGAAGACGGGTCTACATGGCCAACGTACTGACGCCAATTTCGTTTGATGACACCGACGACCTTCGCAGTCGGCTGTGGCCTTCCTTCAGTGGTCAACCCTTGCGTCTTTTTAACCTGCTCCTGAAGAGCCCGTCTTTCTTTCTCCGTGACAACATCAGCCGCATCGTCGTCGTTGTCGGCATTCTCGTTCTTTGTAATAGTTTCCTCTTCAATGATCTTTGTTGAAGGCTCTTTCCACTGATCTTGAGGCAGCACCTCAACTACTACCACGTCTCCGTCTACAGAGCGGTTGATATTATCTCTTCCCAGAATCAGGAGAGGTTTTGGGAAAGCGGGCACTTTAATTGAGCCCTCGAGATAGTTATATGGTGAAACGTTGAATATGCCCTGATGCAGCATGCCGCTTTTCACCCCTGTCATCATCTTAGACAAGCTGAAGTATTCCGGATACAGGAACTCAGTCTTCCCCTTAGAAGCAACACGTTCCTGCGATTCGGCAATCATATCTAATAATCTTTCGGCATCTTTTAGGCCCGAGACGTAGTCGCGTAAATTAATAGCGGGAACTTTCTCTTGCTTTGCCTTCTCCAGATTACCTCTATCATCAGATAGCATGACTGTGACTGGTATATCTTTGGATTTGATTTGGCCGAGATGGTGGTTGTACCATTTGACCGCATGCCGGACAGCGCGGTCGTTGCGGTCATTTATACTCTCATCTGTCTCACGATTTACATGTGTTTCCAGTCGAAACTCATTGAAAAACACATAAAATCGCTTTTCTTGACTCTTCGTTAGCCCAATAAGGCGGTTGTACAACGGTAAAGACCTGTTCCGCAGTTCCTCAAGGACAGTCTGTAGAATAACTACGTCAAAGAAGGCAGACCCTTGTTCGAATAAGTCCATGGCGTTCAGTAAGGCATTCGTGTCTGGAACGAGGTAGTGTCCCTGTGGAAATGCCTTGGTGCCCGCCGGCTTATCCGAGAGTACAAAAGGGGGGACTGTAATGTAGGTCAGTCATGATGAGCTTCTTGGCGAAAGGGAGAAAACAAAAATGAATTTATTGGCCAGGGCGAACTCACTAACGCCAGCAGCACTCATAGGCGCAGAGGGAAAGCATCTTGAGCAGAGCCGCGAAGAACATGGGATGTCATGTCGCAAGTAGACCTCACGAACGATTTTCTGGACTTTGCCACTTTTAGTCGATCTCGCATAAATTTTGCTCGAGAGATTGGATTCCGCTTGACCGGATCTCTTGAGACTCGTCATCTTGACCGTCGTCGTCGTCGTCGTCGTCACTTCCACTGAATTGGTCTTGTCTCACTGGCACCACTGGATTTTCTACACTTGATGGGTGTCTAGCCAACCGGAATTTTCCGCAGGGATGGTAACAGTCTTCGAACTGCCCGATTATGAGTGATGGTCGTGGTCGTAGCCAACTCGGCGATGGCGATATCTTGGTTGGGTTGAATGAGTCCCTATGAGCTGTACACAATAAGAGTTTGGACGTAGATGAACCAGAACACCTTCCAAGGTACCTAGGTACCCCGTAGATAGCGAGTGCTTAAAAATTGATAGCGGTAATTTGGACAAATCAGCAGCACTACCTACACTACAGATGTCGGCGCGCGTCTGTCGTCTGACAGTCGCCTGTTTGAATTTGCCGCCAATCGTTATCAACCCCGCAGTCGCCTAATGAATCCAGTAGCGCCAGCCGCCAACGGCCCGCATTGGTCTGTGCGTCCTGTACCCTCCCCCCCTGCGCTGTTACTTGTATGCTACAGTAGGTAGCTACCCAGGTCGCTTTAGCAGCAATAGCAGCCAGGTTTAGCGCATCGTAACGCAAAACGATTGGAAGCCAATTCGCCGGATCACCACGCTCTCTTTCGTTGGTCTTCCAAAAATCTCCGCCATCCAGGATTGGGTGAAACGCGGGCAGAGTGACAGCTACATACTTACTACATCGTGGTATATAGACGCACATACATGCCTCATACATACATTAAAAACAGCCATGCATACATAGCACACGTACATATTACATATTATACATTACACATACAGGTACAGTCGCCTACTACTGTAGATGGACAATGTCTTCCTACCTATCACCGGCCACTGACTAGCGAGCCCGCAGGAAATTAGGTAAATTAATTCTACGAGATCCTGAATAAAGTCGCGTCAAATCAAGGAAGAGCTGAATTTCTGAGACCAACTTTTTTAACGTCTTTTTTTTCTTATTCTCCGTTCGTTGTACTTGTTTACTTTGTTCGCACAATCAAGACACGCACGCACAATACGCGACTTTGCAGCATTACCGTGCGTCTAAGTCGCCACTCACTCACTCACTTACTGACCCATGCGCTCGCTAATCATGGTCATGTCATGTCATGGTCAGAGAAATGCCACGGATGCCACTTCCCATGTACTACAAATACTAAGTACATATATACATGTATGTATCTATGTATGGTGCTGTACTGTACGGAACCGACCAGACTGACTAATACCAGATGGACTAACTGGAATCCTGCTGCTCTTGCTGCTGCTGTGGTGCGGCATATGGGACCCGGTGTGCTGCTAGGAGGGAGGAGAGGATAAAGAATTTGGAAAACGCGGTAGGCAAGTTATTCCGTAAATCAACTGCAACGATCTCCATCGCGGACACAGCCGGATGCGGCGCGTTGCAACACCATGAGACCACACGCCCCTCCCCCCTTTCTGCTTCTGCTTGCATCTTATCTGGGGGGAAGCGCCCTCACGGTCCCCCTCTCTCTCTCTCAGTGCCCGCACTCGAAAGCCCGAACTCTAGCTTACTTACCTGTATTAGGAGGTACAATATATGTAGGGAGGCAAAGGGGGGAGTCTGCCGTATACTAGCGTGTAGCTCCACGTCCGCAGATACTCCAAGCCCAGCGCCGCCTGCATCCGGTTCTGCTAGGATTTACCGTATCCGTCAGGCAGTCAGTTACAGTCAGTCGCGCGCGAGCTCTGTCGTGCTCTGTTGATAGTACTGTATGGTGCAACGGCGCAGAAATGCAGGTAAACGTCGTCTCCTCGCCACCGACGCCCGGTCACGGCGCCATTAAAAGCAATAGAAAGAAAACAAATATTGCAGATGAGCACTTATATCTGTATCTCTACAGTATCTCGTTCTGGTGGATACGAGGAGGAGAAGGAGGAGGAAGGACAAGACATCCGTCATCTGAAAGTCTCGCGTCATATGATCGACGCCATTCAACATTCAACCGGAGATTTCTGCCATATTGGTCTCTGGCGCGACAGCATGCAGCACGTTGCGATCGGCCTGTGGCGGTGGCATGATGCAGCCACCCAACCCGCTAAGCAAGCGAGCGAGCCCACGCCCTACGCGCGTTTATCTTATTGTATGTCGTGTTAGTGTGTGTGTGTGTGTGTGTGTGTGTGTGTGTGTGTGTGTGTGTGTGTGTGAGTGAGTAAGTGTGTGTACTCAGTATTTGTGTGTCTGCCTGCGTGTGTACGGTGTGGGGGGAAGAGGAGGAGGGGGCACGAACTGATGTAGCTTCTGCATACAGTTATTGTTTGACAGAATTACGCTTCCACGAGCGATGGCAGACACTCACCCTCGCGCAACATTCGCATGATCGATCTTTGTGCGATATCACGCTAAGGCACCTTAACTACACTACATGTCCTACACCAGCCATGCGCACGATAAGGAAGTTGTGCCACCGAGATCGGCAATAGTCTGCGTGCGAGAAAGGGTTGCCGGGGAGGAACCGGGTTATTCTGGAGATCAACGGGATCTAAATTCAACCTCACCTGTGTGTGCGCAGCAGCAGCAGCATCAAACCTCTCGAGTTTGCCCTGGTCGACGACTCTCCGATCCCCGTCTTTTTTGTGTAATACCCTGGGGGGCGCGTGACGAGGGAGATTGGCGAGATGGCCTGATGTAGCTGGCGTCCGGTATGGGGCGATGGAGAAAAAAAGGGAGCTCTGACATCTTGTATCAAAGCAGCAGAACCATCGCACAGCCAACAATATGTATCGACGGGAGTTCTGAACAGGATATCATCTCTAGCCTGTGGCCTCCGTAGCGGCGACCTTGTGGAGCATGGTCCATGTCGCAGACGATCATACAGTACTGTACATGCCATACAGTAACTTAACCCTCGATATGGGGAATGTACTGTACCGTACAGTATAGACCATGCATATAGCTTCTGACCGCTGTAGTGCTAAGTTCTGACTACATTAAGTGGTGTTCTCCTGAAGCATATAGATATAGATGTGGAATAATCCCCCCAATGACACCTTGTCCTATATCTCCCATGGTGAACATTCACGGCTTGAGTGGGGCTAGGCACGATGTTCGCCTGTGTTCAAGACACGGTGAAGATATATTTCCTTCGGTCAGGAGAACGTGTGATTTTTGGCAATAGGAAAAATATGCATGCACATTTCACTTCAACGTGACCCCACGCTTAGATAGTGAGGCATCGAGAATTGCTATCAGCCACCGACGCAACGCGTCTAGGACCAGGCTTCTGGAAAGCCATCCGGGAATGCTGTGCCACGACGCGTGCGCGCGCGCATCTCTGCTGCTTGCTGCTGGTGCATTCGCCATGACAGATTGGCGGCCGGCCACTATACATACTAGCTAGCTCCCTGAACCCAGCGGCAGCGGCAGCGGCAGCAGAAAGGAGAGAGACAAGATAGACCAACCAAGGAAGGTTCAGGTATTTTAAGCTTCCGAGATCTAGCCATCCAACATGTAGCGTATGTAGGCGCATCGGTGTAGTTGGTTGGTTGGTTGGGTAGTCATCTCTGGCGAAAAAAGGGTCGAGCAGTCCTCGCTAATGCGCTTGTGCGCCTACTTAAACGGGCACTTCCGCGACTTTGACTCTCATTACGTCACCCCTGTAACGCGTGTTAGGACATATGCCGTAGTACATGCACGGCAAAAACAGGCATGTATATATCTCCATTATCTAGGGCGAAGAGAGTTCAGAGTACGAAGCAGCTAGGACACCACACATATGCATCGGGATGGAGCGAGAATGGCGTCGCTAGCTACTGTAGTCTTGTCAAGGGCAGAGAAACCTAAAAGGCAAGTTCATGGGTTCGTATACTAAGATAGGACTGACTGACTGACTGACTGACTGTGGATAGAGGGATGGATGGATGGGCTGATTTCGCACTCTGGCAATTCGTTTCGTTTCGTTTAGTATAGTCGCGGGCTTGTGGAAGCCTGCAAGAGCGGGTAGCAGGGATTCACCCGCGCTGTTGTGGTATGCACAAGCAACGGGCGAGCAGGTATGCCTGAACCTCTTGTGCGCGCTCGATGGACGATGGACGGAGGAGTGGGTGGGTGGGTAGCGCACAGTAGTAGAGGCTGGTGGGATGAATCCCAGATCGTGGAGTGCACACCTTGTAGCCTATCAATACCGTGTGCAGGCAGACGCCAACCTGAGACTGCCGAAGGAGGGCGGGCGATTGGATACACCAAGCCGGGGCGTCTGGGTTGCTCGAGGTTCCTTCGCCCGTCTTCTTACTGGATAACCTGGAATAAGTCCTGGCGGACTAACCGGAGCAAAGCATCCAGGGGTAAGTATTTAGTGTAGATGACTGGAGAGCGGGATATACGTAGTAGAGAGGCTGAGCCTCTACCTAATCGACAGGACTGCCGTGACTATCTCGGTTGGCTCGGAGAGAAGAGGAAAGGAACGGGTAGGGGGTTTTCCACGAACAAGCCGCAATAACACGAGGAGATAAGAGGTCCATGTTTCCTGCAGCGTCGCATTGCCAAGAGTGAAGCGAGGTAGTGTCATACCGACTTCTGTACATACGTAGTACATGCCCACAGCTCTCTCTCTCTCTGTCTCCCTCTTTGCAAGGCCGCCGCGCGACGATGGAGATGCGAGACCCATATGGGAAGATGCTCGACTGCGGAGACGCAATTGGGCGACTTGCAGCGACTTTGCATTTGACAGAAAGAGGGGTGGAACATCTAGGTTGCCAAGCTCGCCGCTGATTTGCAGGCCGGTCTGGGGTTCGAGCCGGGTTCCCAGCATGAGAGGGTGTCAGCTGGTTGGATAGCGAGACCTCGTTGCGAAGACACGGGCCAATGGCGAGCCCTCGCCGCCGCCGACCCCTGGTCCATCCTCGTCCTCAAATGCTCTACTAAGTAGTCGCATGGATTATGGATTCCACATTGTCCTATGCTACACACCATCAACTTGGGAACGGCGTGGGATGCTTGTATGCTTGTATACCTGTGTATCCTTCGCAAAGTTCTGGGCCTTCGCGAGAAAGGGCAATGCCTCCTCAATATATCAGAGACTAACTGAGTCACCTGAGGCAGCCCGGACGCGCTCATGCTATCGGCACCTCTCTGATGCTTGACCTTGACCGAAGACGGCGGGTATGAGCCTAACTACACTTACTCTACTAATCCAAGGCTCCACGAGGGCAGGGAAAAAAGGGCTAGACGAAAAGGCAAGCAGCAGACGGAAGCTGTCCCGAAGTGAGGGGTAAATCGAGTGATGTACCGTACTGTCTGTAGATACTCAACCCGGCTGCGTAGGATAGTGAAATGAAATACTGGTAAAATGAAACGAAACAAAATGGAGAACTTGATCGTGCAGTTTACGGCTGCCGTCGGGGTTCTCAACTGTCAATCTGACCGTTCTACGGTCCGCTACGCACCCGAATCGGCGAAATCGCCAAGAACGACGGCCCGGCTCATCTGACGAATGGCGATTGGAATATGAGAAGCACTAGCTAAGTAAGTAGGCAGACAGGAATGTACTACTACGTAGTCTGCCTACTGCGTACGTCTGTATCTACCAATGCCATCGAGGATGGCAACTGAAACGACTGCGACCTTGGGGGTTGTGAAGTAAGGTGTCATGAGAGTACCTGGGGTCTGCCATTATGGTACCCATTCAGCGGCTCAAGAAGGCAGTTTCACCTCTGCGGCATGATACATACTATCACTGCCAGTTGTGGCCATTCATGGCAGGTTACTAGAGCCGTTATCGAGAGGCTTGCCTTCTCCAATCTGCAGCAGGAGGTATTCTAATCGTGGCTTCATAAGAACTCAGCTGTGGCGTGCCAATAAGTGATAAGTATGGCGCGGGCAGTTGATACTCTTCAGCCAATGAAATCATCAGATCTTGACATTGGCTATACTACATAGATGGCACAGTGGCGGCAGGTTCTCATGACATGAGTCTGACTGACACCATCTAACAACGACGACATCCTTGGCTTTCTTTTCATCTCCCCCCCAAATGCTCGCCGTCCGGAAGGTTCATGTGCCGTATAACCTATCTATTTCTGACTACACTTCTGACGTTTTAGTAAAAACCCTACAAGTACACCTGCGGCACCGCAGTTACGGAACGCCGCGCGCGCGTACGGGGCTTAGACTTTGCATCGGTTTAAGATTGAGTGATCACTAATAGCACTAATAGCTGCCACACTGACGAATTTTGACATTCAACGCTAGCGGCATCGACGGGCGTAGATATGACTTGTTGTGGCTAAGCCCCGTAACACCAGTGGCGGGCGAACGCGGATAGATCCCATGTTAAGCTGACCTTCAATACAGTAGTGTAGAGTGTGGTGTAGTGGAATAGCTGAAACGCGTGGACCTAAGGCACACTAGAAGCGATGGATCCATTGCTGAGGTCGATAGAGCAGCTGCAGGTCGACGAATATGCAAAAGTCTGAATGCTTGGCTGCAGAATTGTGCAGTAGTCTCCCTGTAGTGAGTATAAATAAAAGACGGCGTCATCTACAACGTATAGAGCGTGTGCTAAATAGCCGTTATAAAAATTATCCATTACGATCGATCGGTAAATAGTAGAATAGCATTAAACTTGTGATCGACTTATTGCGCCCTAATGTCTAAGTGGCTTTAAATTTCTTGATTTCATAGTCAGCAGTGTACGGCAAGTTTTCTTGAAAAAGGTAGTTTCAGTTTCATTCCTTGAAATATTCCTAGAACCGCCAGTGATCAAGACATATAGGGAGGGATAAAAGTTGCTAGATCTGCTATATTCCTTCCTTTCGTTGTTACTAATTTCTTACGTGCGAGTTCTCTCGAAGATTGCGCAGAGTACAACTCGTTGCTCGTACAATTTGGGCAGCAATGCGCAAGACGCACAGCTTCTAGCGACCATATCGAGCACACAAACCTTCTTACGCGAGATAACAGCTACTATCCACAGCTGAGCGTCACGAGGCAACTGGTTTCTACTAGTATCTCGTCTAGCGCGCGATGTTCGCCGTCTAGAGAAGATTCGCCCCTCGATACCATTTCGTTAACCCCCTACAGATGGTCCCCGAACAAGTTAATGATTACAGATACTTTACGCAATAAAATAGAGGTCGATTCAAGGGACACATAAGTTGCAGGGACTTTGGAGCTTTGTAGACTATGATGACAGAAGAGCATGTATGTATACCAAACATGGAACTACATGAAGACAGATCCGACAGAACCAAGTTTGCTCAGCGCAACGTAGCATTCGCATGGCGCGGCTTATGCCATCTTACAGTACGTCTCTGCAATAAAATCTTGATTCTATGCGTGATAGCGAACCTCGCCTATGAAGACATAGAGAGCCATCATCTGGAATGCGTGAGATAGTCGATCTGTAGCCCAGCTGCGTGGGTCAGCTAGGTGCATCACTCTCGTGTCCAGCCGGTAGGTCGTAGCATCCTGCCCAAACACTCGTAAAATCTGTCACGATCCTGTCGGTGTTCGTTACGAGTTAGTCAAATGACTATTGGGGTGTAAGTCTAAGTAGTTATTAGGCCCTTCTCGAAGACTATTCTCGGATATCTCAAGTTTTCGTTGGCTCAAGAGTATAGCTAGAGCAAATCCCGTGAGACAGAATATGCTTCTGACAGGAGGAGCGGCATAGTCGGACGAAAGACTACACGGCCGAACTTTTAAGTCTCGGTATCAAACCACCGATAGGGTAAGCATAGACGACAATGAGCCATCTCCTATAAGTGATCGAGGCCGGTTACTGCGCAAGGGCCGTAAACGCCGAGGAAGGCGACAGTGATAAGAACGGTAAGCACTTGAAAACGTAGGTATGGCTCTAGAGTCTTCTGAAGTCTCACAGGGTTTCCAACCTGGGAAGGTAAGTTTTACCTCAGGCTCACAATAATACACTGTAGGTGATAGACCAGGTACCAATACCCAGAACTCTTGTCCAAGGTGAGGTCATCGAACAGGTCAGGTGGGATGATCAGGGTCCTCAAGCGGGGCAACACGATGCTACCGGAACCACACGCAGCAAGACTAGATGCCATAATCGACACTGCAAACGGAGGCTTTAGGAATAAAGCTAGGGAGAAGAGGTCTCGGACGAGATGCGAAAGGAGTCAACTACCGGCCGATTGCTGGGGCACTATACTAAGTATGAGTCAACGACTAACTCCATGTTGGTCGTAGGGAAAGGGGGTGTGGCGTTAACCTGTGGAATTGTACCATCGTAACAAACTAGGCACAAGGGATTGTGAACAACGATTTCGCTGTTATTGTTATTGGTGTTGCTGCTACTGCTGCTGCTCACATAACACTGAGAGCGCGCGCGTGCATGCCTGTTGCAGAACGATCCTCTCGATCCATTCTGATACGATGTACTTACTTGGCCCTAGGGTATGTGGGAAAGCTTCCAAATAACCAAGGATAAGCAGGATGCCGAACGGGTCTCGAGAGACTTGTCATCCTAGTGTAAGTAAGTCTCGAGGACCGAGTAAGGCGCACTCGCACCTCGACAGCATAAGGTTCCGCAGGTTGAGGTTTCTATTTCATTTCGTCTCATTATAAACGACATAGTCGTCGCATTTAGACTAACGTACCTGTAGTGGCTGAGACGGAACGCGTGGTAACAAACCCCGACAACCTAACTCCAGCTGAAATGCTACTACGGAAAATTAAGTATTCGCAGTAATGAATTGCGATATATACTAGTAGTCCATATCATGCGGTATCTAACCTACGGCGGCGCTTCTTGATACCGGCGGCGGAGATAATGCAGCGTGTTCAAAATAGATGGAGCAGGATTACATGTCTATAATCAAGCCGACGTAAGATCGTATATAGTTAATGTACAATTATAGTGTACCTATACAAGTGTATTAGTATACTTATATGTAATACCTTGTCATACCTACCTCTTACGTGGAGAGCGCATACAAGTAGAGACGGAGATAGAGGTACATAGCATGCATGTATGTATTACAATAACGACAAGCATTGGCCGAGTGCCAAGGACAACGGATGGCGAGCACTAGTGCATCTTTTCCTTTTCCCTGCGAGCCCGAATCCGCAGAGAGAGCTACCGGTATCCAGGCACCGAATATCTAATGTAGCAAGTAAATTGCATAAACGTAGTACGACCAGTGGCTTTGTATCAAATGTCGAGTTCCGCTAACATTCACACTTTTGTCTCAGCACTTTATCTAAACCTTTTGAACGGATGGCATATGTCATGTCATGTCATGGCATGGCATCAGCATCCGACGCTTGCCCTCGCCGAAAGCTTACAGACTAGTCTAGCACATGTCCTGGCGACATTGTCCCGAGTGATCTGCAACTGCAAATGCCTAAGAGTTCGTGACTACAGTGCCAAGACTTTTCCTTCCGTTTGTTACGACTAATATTGCGCGTACGAGGCGACTTCGCGAATCTCGACTCTGGTAGACGGCCCTATTTCACGAGGGTTAGGTAATGTTTGTCATTTCCGCTCCAGAAACTTGAAACACGCTGCAAGTCCAGCCAGTGAGTTGCACGGCTGGGCATCCGGCTGCCAGTGCAGCGCAGAATCGCGATACTCGACCCGGGCCGATTCGCGATGGCCGTTCGTCCCTCCGGGCCAACGATGGCATGTATCGCCCATCGATCTACAGTCCCTGGCCATCGGCTCCACCGGCGAAACTAGCCTTGCAGCATCTAATATATCGCGTGACAAGAATAGTTCCCCTAGCAAAGTTCCAGACGCCCAATTCCCTGCGTTCAAAAAGGCGCAACATGCTTGCCATATGGACATGAAAGAAAGAAAAAAAAGCCGACAGGTCGAACCCGGCAAGGTGTTTCAATCTCCGACACTTGGCAGAAAGAAGAACTACATGTATATGTATGATATCCAGAGCTAACCTGGCCAGAAAATACCCCAGCCTAGAAATCCCGGCGGTATCCTATACCCGAGTGTAGTGAATAGGTAAGTATCTAACCTGACTGTAAGCAATGGTAGATTTGGACTAGGAACTTCCCCGATTGGATTTAGGTTTGATTCGAATGTTATAAAAATAAGAACTAAGTTAAAGCTTACAGTCCGTCAGTCACGCAGTTTGCCAATTGAGATGCCAAAATCCAGAATGTGGTAATAAAGGACAAAAGCAAGTAACAAGCTTGACCCAAGTACGCCACAAGGGACTTTGTACAGGCAAGTAATTCAATGTTATCTGCGGTTAGTAATCCGTATTATAGGTAATTTAGGTAGTTATATAGCTACAATGCGTTTGTCCCAATGGGGTATTTACACTCCTCGAATGCAATTCGATTCGCTACCCGTGGACAATAGTTGCAACCTAACTCTCTACTAATTTGCAAGGTCTCCAAGTAGCACTTGTTTGCGCGCAAGTAAAAACTACTTATACTAGTACTTAACTTAGGTAGGTATCTGTTCCACATATAGGAGGTGACCTCTATAGCATCGTTGTGCATCACATCGCATCGCATCGCATTGCATCGCCGCGCATCTCGATGGAGAAAGGTTTCGGCTCACATAGAGTAGACAAAGTGCGTGTACGAGAGGCGCGTCTCGTTTTCTTTAACAAGGCAGAGAAATAACGTGTCCTCGGCGTGGCTGATTGATCCCCATCCTAGAAAGCCACATTTTGAAGCGCGTCATCTTCCTGGTGCAGGGTAGGTTATGCTAGGTATGTATGTCGCATAGATAGGCTATGTATGTACTCCAGTTACGCATGTCTCGCTACACAAGATATGCCGCCTGAGGTACCGGTATATTAAATCCCCCAGACTTTACGCGGCCGGCGCGGCTAGGCAGTCGTATGTGTACGCCACGCCCACGAATGTCGAATGTCGTATGTATGTATGTATATATTTATGTATGTACTTAGTATGTATGTATGTATGCCTCTCTCTCTCACTGTCGATGTATTACCAACTACAACCCATCCCGTCGCTATTACCGATGGAGAGCCCCGCCGTCTCTCTGTTCGAGCAGCAGCACCAGCAGTGTTAGCAGCACTTCCATCGTCGTCGGTCGTCTTATCTCACTCTCTGACGCCTTTGCCTGTTCAAGTGGGCTGAGGAGCGCCGACTCGACCCCTGCTCTTCCGTTCTAGGTCGTTCCGGGCCCCAGCCTCTAGCCTCTTCTTCGCCGGTTGGTGCCACAGTGTTGGATAGCCTGAGCTACCGTGGCAGAAGCATACAGAGGAAGTGGTGCTATCGCTGTCGTTGTTATTGTCGAAAGCGTGCAGTAGTACTTAGTAGTACTAGAGGTGCGTTATGGTACTTTTGTTTAACCCGCCACTACACTAGTTGCTTATATCCGTTAGTTACTAGTGTAGCTGAACTCAAGCGAACATCTCTTTGCCTCGAGTTGTTGTTGTTGTCATTGTTTAATAATTAACTGCATTGGCGATCTTCCATACGAGTAGAGGGAATATTTAGATTGCAATAGAGACCGGTATCTGCATCGACTTATACTACATCTTCTACTACTTCTATCTAAAATAATATACTGTATCTACTACGTAGGTTAATCTAGTATAATACTAAGTAGTTCGTACGCGTAACAACACTAGGCACTTTAATTAGATATATATACACCTAATGCATTTGTACATCACACGCCCCCATTCCTGGCACAGTATTGCAGCGCGGTTACAAAGCACATGCTTCAAGCATCCGGGAAACAATGTTATGACAAGGTGCCCCCGGGCCGCTCTTGTCTGAAATGCGCAGTGAAAGCAAAAAGTCAATCTCAAGAAATGTCCGGTGCAATACAAAGTTGATGCCTCAAAATAGAAGGTTATACGTGCCTATTATGTAGGCATGTAATATAATAATAGCTGTATCATGCCCAGAAAGACGAAGGAGAAAAGACTACCACCACCATCATCACCACCACCATTGTCGATCCGCCCACCCACTTGTTCAATCAATCAACTAACCAACCAATTAACCAATTAACCAACCATCTATCCATCCACCACCCTTGCCTCTCCCTCCCTGGCTCTGCCCGTCTCCCGCTTTTGGCCTGCTTCCTGGGCTAGGTCTCGTTCGCTCACAATAACACCGGTTGTCTGCCATTGGTGCTCCAAGCAACTGTGAGTCGAAACGTGCTACTCTGGGACCGGGAATATAGCTTATCATTGCTGTGTAGCAGAGAAGGCTGTTTCTGTGTGACTACTGCAGCCGCCCGCTTCCCTGCCACACACATACAGAAACAGAGACCCTCCCCAGATTCCAACCCGCAGCGGCCCTGTCTGTAGTAGTGTTACGCTAGACGGGGTCATCGAGAGACTAGTTAGCAACAACCCGATATAGGAACAATACTATAGACAACAGACTATTCGAGTTTGTCGTCAACTATTCCCACCACGAAATACGGCTCGCACAAAGGGCTAAAATATCCGATATTTTGAGTACGAGAAACGAGATCTCAGTTAGTAGATGTGAACCATGAGCCCCGAGCTTTCTCTCAGAACATTAACTAACAACACGCCCCCTCGTTGGATAGTCTAGGGTCCTCTTCTTTGAACCCCCCGCCCAGGTCCGCTGCTGCTGGTGCCTCTGATCTCGGCTAACAACTCGTATGAGAGTAGGTAATTGTTTCTATTATTATTAAGATCTGGCCCTTGCACCGATAGGTGCTCTTTTCTCTTTCTCTTTATGTCTGTTTTTCCCTCTCTCTCCTGCTTCCCTCTTTTCGCATGGCCTGCACTCACCGAGTTGATACTCCGCATGGTTCGAAAACACCCCCCGGGCTTATAAGACGAGGGGCTAATGTAACAGGAAAAGATACACGCAAAACTCTCTCTCTAGGGTCAAGACTTAGTTCACTTACATCGACAAAAAAACAGGACTGCCTAGGAAACGGGCGCCAATCAATAGAGATTATTGTAAGTGTCATCTTACACCAGGTTCACAAAGCGCAGCAAAGACTTAATTAATACCAGCTCTCTGTGTTGATACATGCTCGCAAAAGCCATTGTCGAGATTCCTCCGGTGCTCCGATATTGGATTCGCTGGTTCTCTATTCGCCCACTTTATTCGAAGCGCACGGGTCCTTGCTGGATTTCCCTCATATCAAGCGCCATCAACAGCACCCGCTGTCATCATCATTATCAACATCCAACATCATCGCCAACCATACTTGTCACTCCAAGCCGGGACCATTCCCACTCGGCCATAGCTTATCCTCTCGCTCTCTCTATCCTCTACCGTCTCTGTCTAGCCACAATACCAAATCCGCAGCTGTGCAGCTTCCAGACAGACAAGACTCTTATAGGTAAAAGCAACAAGTAGTGTACATCCCCACCCCTGCCTAATACCCGCAACGTCGACATACGTAGGTTCAATTGTACATGTACAGTGCCGTACCGGGAAGCCCTCACGCGCGCGAACCCCCACTCCGGTGCAGCATAGCATTCCTGTCCGTTCTTTGTTCCCCGCGGCCTTCACATGACAAGACAAGACGAGACAGACGAGACTGCACCCAAGGCAACCAGTTTATCTACCTATCTACCCGCGCGACGAGAGAAAAGTGCGACAGACCAGAGACAAAAGACAAATAGGCAGACAGACAGACAGACTCTTAGTTCAAGTTGTTGGTAAGCTAGACGAGCAACGATACGATACGAACCTGGGATCTGATTCGGCACTGCGTCAATCTTCCAATTAGACACGAGAAGTAATCTGCACGCTTTAGGATCTCTACACTACCTCACAACCTCTTACACCTCTTACGCTAGGTACACGCAACTATACTGTCTGCGCTACCTACCTACACTCCTAGTACTACACTAGCATTTGGACAGACTACACGACAGCGTGTGTACCTTTGTCTATCTATACTACGATAGGCCGGGTGTAGTGTAAGAAGCGCCCATCGACCTATCTGCCCCCTCAACCTAACTCCAACGAAGAATCCCTGGATTCACTCTCCCCTATACCTTAGCTTGCTTGGCTTTAGCTTGGACAGCAGCGGCAACGCCAACAAGGAGGAGACGACTAATAACTTACGTATCCTCTCCGACTTCCTGCCTACCTACTCTATACGATATCTACGATTCCGTAGTAGGACCTACATACCTGGGCGTACGGAGGAGTCTATACTACCAGGGGTATTTATACATTAAGTACCTACCGTCTCTTTATACTCTATCGTACGTACTGTATACCTAGGTACCTGCGCATTATAGGTAGCGGTCACTCACACTACCGGAGTCGTCCCCACAGATACCTACCTACTTAAGTACCTACCTGCAGCAAACTACACGACGGCTCTCTCTCTACCTGCCCAAGCCCCAAGCCACTACAGATTACACTACCTGTACCTCTGTAATGGTACACTGCTCAAGGTACACTGCACGAAGTACAATACATGGGACCGTAACATCCATGTTAGGTACTTATTACACTGCACTACTTCCCCGGCTCGCACACTACTCCTACCTACCCTACTACTACATAGGTACTTGACACTGCCGTTGATGATTGCATGATTGATTGATTACCTACGCTGCTGGTATATCTTCATTTATTCTTTTGTCCTCTCAACTTATTCGATCCCACTCTTGATCCCAGTCTCAATCCCCTGCTCGCCAATCCCCCCGGTCCAACCAAGTCCTGCCTATACTACATATATGTAGTAGCGTAGTAGCCCCAAGTTCTCCTCCTCATCCTCGAGTCCCCCAGCTAGCTCGGGCTCGCGGGCAACGAACAACAAGCACGAATTTTGGAGGTTCCCATCTTAGTATTTCACTACGATACGCTACCCTACGCTACTACTCCACTAACTGTACTGCACTACTCTTACCAAAGTAAGAGTATACCTTACTACTTGCACTCCCCGCGCTGCGACGCCCAACCGTCCCATCTTCGCATCACACACTAGCAGTACTTTATACACCAGTACTTACCTACCTGGGTATCTAGGTAGACTACGCTCACACTCGTGGCCCCACAACTTTATAACAGGATACACGAGCTATAATACACCCCTCCCCTTCCCCCCTTGTCGCCTGCCCCCTGTCGACTTGTCCCCCCGGCTCCCTCTTTCCATCCTCTCACCCATTATTCCCCCTCCTGCTCGCTCAGAGCTCAGAGCTCAGAGCTCACAAGCAAGCTACACGCTACGCCCGAGGCAGTTAGTCGAAGGCGCATTACACACATATCCACCCAACTCTGTTTCCATAGGTATTGTACAATCATCCGCATCCACCCACATCCACCCACATCCACACATCCACACCCCCCTCCTTGTCCCCCGTCCCAACCCAAAAACCCACCTTGCCTGCTTGCCATCCTTCCCAAGATCTGCTACCTTGGCTACGTTTGGTTTCGCTCGCGCGCGTCATTCTCGACAACCTCGTCCTGCGGTTTATCTCTTCATCCAACTATATCAAGACACGTCGCTCTGCAGGCACCGCCTTTCTCCACGTCTCTTCCTGCCGCCGCGACGCCGACGACGCCGTTTGACGTGCAACATCGCATCGTCGCCCGTCCGAATGTATTCCACCCAGCCCAACGGCGGCGCTGAGGGTGCGACCATCAATCCCGCAACTATCAACCCTGCCGCCCTCAATCCAGGTAAGTAATTTAATCGTCAAGTCTCCTCCTTCTCCTCCTCACCCGAGCCCGCACCCGTCGCCGCCACTATTATCGTCTTCTCGTCGTCGTCTCCTCGCCTTCATTGCCTGGTGTTTGTGTGTCGTGTTTGATCCTTCGTTCCTTTGTTTTGTTTTTGGGTTTTTCCATTTCTATTCCTGCGATCCTTCCGGTCAGCTCGCTCCCACGTCGTTGGCGCCTCGTTGGTCTCTGGTCGACTTCGCGCGCAAACTCTGCAGTTTTCTTCGTGCGCCGTTCGTGTGAGCGCTGAGCATGTCGAGAACCCTCATACTCGAGCGCCGCGACCGCTCACCCGTTCATTCATTCATTTATTCATTCATGGCCGTCGCCGCTGTAAAATGATCGCCAGTGCCGTCGTAAAACGGTCGGCTTACTTCTCTCCCTTGTTGGCGTTGGTTGGCTTCCGAGATAAATTACCAACGGGCGTGGTCGCGGCGCGCGGTCGCAGTCGCAGAGTCGCAGGCGCAGGCGCCGTCGTTGGTTGCCGTGCTTGCGCCTTGTTTCACTCATTAGTCACCATGATGGTTGCAAGGCTCATCCACTTTTTTGTGTTTCTCGATTGCCATGTCTTGCCCCGTGTCACGACATGTCGCCGGGTACATGTCAGTCGCTGACCTTCTGCTTTCTGATTGCACAGAACTACTCAGTCCAGCAACTTCCCGAGGCTTGAAGCGGAGTCGCTCCCCCGACACCTATCAAGAAGCCGCGACATCTGAAACCCTCGGGGACGATGGTAAGTCTCACTCTCTGCTTGTTTTTGCGTGCCTTGCTTGCGCCCCGTGTTGCTCGTGCATCGCTACTTGGTACCGCGACCGTCGGCGACCTCTCCCAGCTGTATTCATCAACTCCCTCGTCGCCAACAGCATGGTCATCGTCGCAACAACACTTGTATCATCGGCATCGCATCAGAGGGTGGATTCGGCACTGTCATTAATTGATTGGTATGGCCTGTTTTCCTCTTACTAATTTCTCCGTCGGATCGCAGGTGACAGACAGCCAAAGAAACGCGGCCGCCCCATGAAACGATCTGATAGTTATCCCGACCCCGCGAGTCATAACACAATATCCATACCTCCTGTTGCAATGCCGCAATCCATACCACCGCGCACTCCCCAGGCGCAGGCGGAGTCGATACCCGGGCAGCCACCGCCTGGGGGCTACACTCCTGTCCAGGCCTCGCCTCCCCAGAAGGTTACACCTAAGTCAACCCTGAAGGCTCTCCCGACTGTCCGTGATCACACTACCGATCAGCTTGGCCCTGGTGGCGATGAGTACATACCGCGTGAGACGGATGAGGCTGGGGAGAAGAAGGTTATGGCGAATGGCCAGCTACTAGGTGGGCGTGAATATCGATGCCGGACTTTTCTTGTCCCACACAGAGGAGATAAGCTATTTATGCTCGCTACCGAATGCGCTAGAGTCCTCGGATATCGCGATTCCTATCTCTTGTTCAACAAGAACAGGTCGCTCTACAAGATCATTGCAAACCAAGTGGAGAAGGACGACCTAGTTCATCAGGAGATCTTGCCATTTTCATACCGGTCTAGACAAATAGCAATCGTCACTGCGCGATCCATGTTCCGCCAATTTGGCAGTAGAGTCATTACAAATGGGAGGAGGGTGCGAGATGACTATTGGGAGGGTAAGGCTCGAAAACAAGGCTTTACCGAGGCCGATTTGGCCGGTGAAAAGAGACCAGGTGCAGCCAAGGCCCGGGAAGCGGCAGCTGAGGCCAATTCTGTCAGCGGAATCGCGTCGCTTCAGGGAGGACCCCAGGGTGAGATTGTCTATGCGAATCCCCACCAGTTTGGTGGTGCTCCGCAGCCTCTTGTGCAGCCAGGTATGATGGCACCGCCAGGAACTTCGACAAGAGAGCCTATGATAACACTTGGACCAGATCTGAATGATACGAGGACGCGAGACTACAGCAACTTCATCAAAGGTGGCCCTCGTCAAGAGATTGCAGGCCCGGCTTACCAGGACAGGACGCAGCCAACCCCGATGGGTGAAATACACCAGCAGGCCCATCACGCCGCCGAGTACAACCGTAGTTTGAACCAGGGCAGAGAGATGAGGAGTGACTACTTACACACTCTGTGGAGGAGGCCACACGAACAACCGGCGACCTCGCAACCCGTAGTCACGGAACCTAGCCTGCCTACCACGAGACCCGGCCAGTCACCACAGACAACACCAGCCGGCCTGGCATCGTCTGGCATTCTTTCGAACCAAAGTCCTCAATTAATGATGACCGCGCCGCCGTATTCACAACCTATCCACTCCCAGCAGCCCATGGGTCAGCCTCCAATGCGAGCCATACCCCAACCGTCAAACCAGAAGCAAACAAGACCACCGAGCCTCCAATCTGGCCCGGCCAGCATGCCTCAAGGCACACCGACGTACAACTACGGATCCCAAAATCCGATGTGGGGACCTCAGACACCACAGGCACCTCCGCCTTATGGTGGTTATACGACACAGGCTCAGCCTTCACCACATCCTCAGCAATCACCGGCTCCTCAACAACTACGCCACCCGAGCGGAACGCCTCAAATGCAGCCTAGCACCATGCAATATCCAGGCATGCAAGGGCTTGCCCACGGTTACCCAGCTCAGGGGCAAGGAATGTATCCTCCGGAGCAAACTCCTAGGCAGTTCATGCCACAAAATCAAAGTTCCGCGCCTGCAATTACATCGACGTGGGCGAATTCACCCACTCCAACTGGTAGCAGTTGGTGGCCAAATCAGCCTCAATAGTAGACTAGCTTGCTAGTCCCCCCCTTCAATGATCCGGATTTGGCCTAAACGCATCCTTCGATATACCATTCTGCGTACATAAGCTATCATAAATTCCTTTAGGTCTCTGCTGTTATAGTATTGTTCGTCCTCGGCCGGCCATAGAGGCGTCGAAGAGGGACTTCCTGTTGGCTATTCCAAATTCTTGGCGGCACCACGCTCATTCTTTCTGCGGTGGGCTTGCTTTCTCGGTTTCGTGTCTTCGAGCCTTGTTTCTGACAAACAATGACCAAGTATGATTACCATTCCAGGAGTTGGATAGCATTCTTCATATGCACATGATACCACACGAGTTTCTGTTCTCCTAATGCATCTTTGAAAGCTATCACCCTATGCACCTGGATTTTGGCGATAGCCGGCTACGGTTCTTGCATCGCAATTATCTGTGCTTAAGCTATGGCCAGACGATAAGACAGGCTCGCGCTTGCGACGTTAGCTAGAAGCGTATTTAAGGGCAGGCAATCAATCCCTTGAGCACGGTTCTAGGCTGTGGCCTATTAATGGCTCTCCTACCCTTGAAAAGAGAAAGCAAGCAAGGATGTGCTTAGGAGCTGATTTCCTTACAAAGAGGCCGCTTAATACTTCTCACATCATCGGCGGGAATTTCATTTTTATGAGGCAGGCTTGTTGTTCGTTTTGGCTCTTCCATCCGAGCTCGGCTATTATACCCCTTGCGTTTCAATTTCAAGCTGTGGCGAGGGGAGTTTTCGATACACGCAAATACGGCAGCATGGAAGGAGTTTGCTACACATTGGTTTCTGTCTGGTTTTCTTTTCTTTTCTCTTTCTACTACTACTACTCTACTCTTATTCCTTACCTTCTGGTTTCTGGCTGTTCATCCCTTGTCCCGAATTGGAATGCATTATCATGATACAACGGGAGGTTATCTGCATACTTAGCTCATTGAGTGAGCGGGTCGGCAGTCTCGATGGTCTTTCCGTGGGATTTCCACAAGATCGTCCCAGGGCAATTTTTTTTTTTTTTTTTCTTTGTTATTCTTTGTTGGATGAGGGCAATTTGCATTTCGGATACCACAGACCCAACATGGTGCGGCAGATTTGTTTTCTTCTCGCCTTTACTTGGGGCTGTCGTTTCAAATTCCTGTCCAGCGAGTATTCTCGGAAGTGCACAAAGGAACTGTGCGATACATAATGCATAGGCACGGTAACTTAATACTATCTCCCTATTTTACATTTGATTCTCAAGTGTTCGCGCTCGAGTTTGCTTTGTGATACCCGGTGCCTAGCTATTTAGATAGAGAACCGAAAACGAGTGCGCTAGCTTCACTTGTAGCCAATGCATTTTTTTAGCTGAAGTAACAAAAACCTACAAGACTGCTCAACAGAGGCCTCACCAAGTAAACTAGAAGAGCTAATTTGACTCTAAGTCGTCATAGTGCTTTACCTAATCATGTGGTTTAAATGTAGTTATATACACCATATTCTCCGCCCCTAGACAATAAAAGCGTTACCATGAGGCTCGATTCGAATACACAATGGTATGCCTGTAAAAGTACTGAGGACGTAGCTGAACCGACCAGGTAGTTAAAGTAGTATTGGGCAGTTCGTTAGTAATGACAATTCCGTTTCTAACCTCTCTCACTCCTCCTTCCCCTCATCTCCAACCCCAGCTTCGTCCCTTGTCCTGGCCAGTTGCAAGTCCTACCTGTGTCCGGGTCCAACCCATGTTCATGCTGTCTGTTTCCCTCGCTTCTCGGTTTGGTTTTCGTTTTGCTCCGGGGTTGGTGTGCTATGCCAGTATAGTATACTGTAAGTTGTTAAGCTTGTTTTTGAACACGCCCTGTCCATGCTGACTGACTGACATCCACCCCTCTCCTCTTCCCTCCCACCCCTCATGCCAGGTATCCTGTCCCATGCCATCCACACTTCTTTTCTCAACCCTTGAACTCGGGAGTAGGGACGTCCGGCCTTGCCTCTTCCCAAGGAAATGGTACACTGCCCTACCCCCTCCCTCCCTATCTATCTTCCTCCCTCTATCTCTCTTCTTATGGCCGTTCTGCCCCATTCTCTTCATGCTTCGTTGGTGGTATTATTGCTTCTCCTGCCTTTTCCTGCATAGAACCATGCACATTCTCTTTTCATTCATACACACTTACGCACATTACGCAAACGCACGCATGGACCCAGCATTGACCTAGCATCTTTCATATGCATGTAAATCATCTCTCCCGAAGGGGTGTGCTGAGTACATACCCATACTAGTACGAAGACACAGACACACACAGACGTATACGTAGTATATATATAAGGGAATACCTGGGGGTGGAGATACTGCTGTATGTCGTATTGGGGCCCCGGGCGTGGTTCGTTCATGTACGATCTCCTTCCAGGATACTTACTTACATACACCATACCTACATACATACACCCACATACTATACATACATACATAAATACCCGGTACCCATCATCCATACATAGAGCACATCCATCCGCACATACATGCATGCATGGATTATCAGGACATTATTATACATATAAGTAGAGGTGTCGTCGGAGAATTTCCGACATGGGATGCCTGTGCTTCGGTTCATTCGGTACGTAATACTTCTAATTAATCGTCGACAAAAAAAAGAATGTGTGAGTGTATGTATAGATAAGAGCGAAGATAAGAGTAGAAGACAGAGACACAGTTAATCAAATGGGAACAAGAGGAAATAATCGAGAGGGTGACGAGGTAGTATTGCAGTTCATGCAATGCTTAATCTCGCATCATCTCGAATTTGGTTTTTTGAAATTTTTTCTCTCGAGGGGGGTATGTATATAGGAGTAAGGAAGTATTTATGAAACAACCCTTGTTTATGGGCTTTTTCTTTTTTTCGTTTGTTTCGCTGCCATTTGCAACTCTTTGCTAACTTTTGCTTTTTTCCACTCTTCATTCATTCGTTTTCGTCAACTTTCTTTTCTTTTTTCCTCTTGGTTGACTTTTTGAGAAGGAGAATGCGGAATTGCCTGTGTAGGTAGGTAGCTGGGTAAATCATTCAGTATGTAGGTAGAGAGAGATACTTGACTGCATAACGAGGCTACAGTTTAAAACCACGGATATAGATTAGAAGCAAACATTACACTACGCCAGGGACGCATCCTCAAGGAGAGCAGGGAACAGGGTAGATGATGCTTCGACAGTCCCCGGTACGAAAATTGAGTTATTTGAATACATATGCATGATAGCTATCTATACTGCTATATTTGTTACTGAGCAGTATGTTAGTGGCAAAACAGATGTTCTTCGTTTAATTATCACGCAGCAGCTTACGTGCTGAGATACATTATCTAAGCCTTGCTTCTTATTCTTGTTCGCTTAGGTATAGTACGAAGTGAGGTTTTTCTTGTTGTTTCCAGAGACTTACGGGTTTACGATACCGACATCTCTATACATATACGGATCCTAAAGTTCGAAATACATCTGCTTGGTTAAATTCTAAGTACTAATACAATAGAAGACCGATGAACCTGTATCATCCTGTACTATATACGTTAGACTACCTTGACTTATTCACCTTAGCTTCTTTTGGGATGTGCCGAGCATCGTCTTTTGACACGCTGATCCCAGCTCGAAAACTATTTAGCTTTTCCTTGCGGCTCTTCAGGGCCCCGGCTGGTATATTTCCGACTGCCACCATCTCGTCATGTGATTTCCTTCTCTAAATATAAAGTGTTTGTATAATATATTGCTAGCTGAGCTTAGATATTAGGGATATCTGGGGGGTTCGCGTAGTAAGATCTGGCATCTATAAAATTCTCCCTTGGCTCATCCACACTGTGATGGTGCAAAATAGATTAACCAAGAGATAATCATCGATGTATAGCGATTATTTTGTAAGTATACACAAGGTCACTACAACGGAAGAAGACTTCACGCGTATCGGTGGCTAAATCTTGAAATGAGCTGCCTGCCATGGTGAGAGGCGTAGTATAATTTCTTTGCCTCGGCGTTTCAGTTTCTCTCATCTCACCTCACTCTTTCGCTTGTGTATTGATCCTGGTTGGTAAGCAAGATGTCAGGCATAGGAAATGACTTCTCCTTGAAGCACATCATCATCACCGTGTATAGTAGCATCGACTTCCATGTCTCGAAACCCTAAGCCCCGAGGCAAAAGACACCCCTAACAATTAGAAAGCTGTAGCCTCATCTTACCTCATTCACCTTCTTCTCCAACCTTCTACCTTTCTCACGCCTAGACTATAGCACAGCCTATCATTCAGGGGTCAGATGTCCAAGAATTTGTCTCACTCCCACTCCCACCCGCTCTTAACATTTTTACCTAGGCCCGCGGTTATCTTTCGATTCCGAGTGCCTAGGTATACCACATTACGAATATCGCGAGAGAGAAAGAGAGCGAGTCTTAGGTCTCATTTTCGTATCACATGCTACCGCAGCGTCCGGACTCACTACATAGCTCGTTTGTATGGTCTCCTGCACGTTGTATTACATGCACCGCGCGTCCGGATGGTCGGCCTAACATAAGAAGACCTATGTAGGAATATATCTAATCATTAGCTAGTACCGCAAATGGGTTATATTTGACGCTTGTGTATCGTACCTTCACGGTATACATCTACACCTTAACATGTAATACAAGGATACTAAACATCAACGAAACAGTCGATCCACAGGCCGATTAGGCGGTTGATGCTTCGGCATGACGGACAAGCTAGGCTGAATCTTCATTAGACTCTCCATCTTCTATTTTGTCTGCTTGCTAGTTAGTTGTACATAGTATTAAAGCGATTTTCGCTACCATTGTGTCGGAACACGCGGAAGGGCGGGTACTAGATGAGTAACATGGCCTCAGGAAACAAGGCAGGCATCGGACACTAGATAGAAGTAGGTAGGTAGATAGGTAGGTAACCATGTAAGGATAGCAAGTTACCTATATGCCGGTGGGCTCGACATTATGCGGTTGGTTACCCTCACACCCCTACGAGTACTCATAAACCAAGTATCTGATATTTGATACGCGTCCTACGAAGAAGATGCCTTGTTTCTATGCCTATATATATAACAAACGGCGATTCCAAACAAGTTGGCCGAGAAAAGAAACACGCCGTGTAATAAGTACTAGTATGCTAAAAAGAAGTCCGAGTACCTGCCTACCTACTTGGGAATCTAAGAAATCAGGAAGATACGGATGAGAGAAGTCATATAGTGTAGACCTACAGCAAGAACTGCTAAAAAAAGCCAACAAGGCTACTTAGGTATATCTTATGTTGATCTAACAAAACCGATCACTGTAACCCATAATACTTCTACACGCGTAGTACGGACCGCGTAGGTAGGTATGAGAAACTGGTAACAAGTCTGCAAGGAATAAATGCTAAGTATTCATCTCCAACACCTGAATGTAGTCTAGGTAGTTTCTACCAACTCCAAAAGGTCACCATGGCAAGTTCCGCAGCAAAGCAAAGCAAAGCTGAGGGAATTTCCCGCGCCACATTTTCTGAATTCAGCTTCTCGAACACCCACTCACGATACTGGAACACCTCCTCGCTGCACATAATACCAACAGCCACCACCCGCTCATCTCACTTCACTTATAGCATGCCGAGCCGGGACGAGTATTCCCTTGCTGTCCCTTTACGTAGTATGCAGGAGGTAGCCTACCTACCTATCTACCTGCTCACCTACCTACACAACTGCTGTAATTACCCAAGTATACATTTCCAGATCAGGCAGTATCTAGACTAGTATACACTAGAGATAACCCCTACAATCGCCGCCTCAGCTGCAAGACCGATCGTCCGGCCATCCGAATCCGGGGTATTACCTCCTTACCCACCTACTAGTACTTACCCTCCCTACCTACTGATACCTCGATACCTCTTCCCAGCGTTGCCCCGTCCTGCGCAGTCCGCATATTGTTCAAAAAAAATACCTTCTTGATCCTTTCCCCACGCCACGAAACCCAAACTGACGCGATATTTTTTCCCCCATCCCCGGATGGTATGATCGCCGTTGTTAGGTCTCGTTATGTTTCCCCACGCTAGACGCACTAGTTCTGACTCAGCCTTTCTTACTTACATACATGTCATGTCACATCACATGATTTATATACATACATGCGTACTAAGTATGTTCCTAAGATTACTCGGCTAGGTAGGTATATACGTAGTATACAGTAGTATTGTTGTATCTGTATCTGTATCTATATCCTGCTATAGAACGTGGAGATCGGGTATGCTGCTCACGACAGAGTACGCAATGAGTGAGTGGATGGCCGAGCGGGTGTAGGATATAGATAGATAGATGCGTGGATAGATGCTGAGTAGAATGACCGCGGACCCGCGGGATCGCGAGTAGTCGTCCTCGCTTTAGGACGCGTAAAGATAGACGGCCAAGCAAACATCAGTCTCACTGCTTAGATCCTTCTGCGCGTCTTCTCTTATGCGTTAGCAGATACCCAGGTGGTTACTGTAGTAAGAGTGATTTAGTCTAGAACTTAGGTCTCCGTTATGAATTAAATATGCGAGTGCAAGTAAGTTACGGTATAATGGCTCGTGTGCGTGTTTCGCGTTAACTATCGTGTTACAACCGAGTACTGAAAGGTAGTTACGTAGGTAGTTAAACTACAGGCATGGATAGCACCAGGAAGAAAGAAACTAAAGGCTGTTGGCAAGTAGGGACATCATAATACTCATCAATACACAATCACTTGACCTAGAGGGCAATCTTCGTTTGCTCAGAGCGATGTATGTTCTCTTCTTCCCTAGCTTACTTATTCTATAGTAAACTGATAGTTAGTATTTATCAGTACCATAGCATCATATACTATAGCGTGTATACGAGTTACAGAGGTCATCGATGCGAAAGCTGTTTATATTTCCATCTATTTTACGACCCGAAACTCTTAGAAACCCCTATGGAGAGAAGGAGAGAGTATAACTGCTATGCACCTCCTTTCCTCCAGGAAATCACATTAGATCTCTCCATATGAGCACAACTCGCCCTTCTAGCCAACAGATATCGAATGCTCGCTTGTAGATAATAGAAAATACACAACCCAAAGTGAAGAATTTCGCGTGTCCATGTTAGCCAGTCTCTCGTAACACAGCCTCGATGACTTTGTATCTGCTTGATATGTCTCCCATGGCAGCATATGTATGTATATATGTGTGTAAACACCACGCCAGTTTCATACCCGGCTCAACTAAATTGATATATATCTAACACATCTATAAATCTATCAATCACTTTATATAGCTAGGAGGACATTTATTTACCACTGGCTTGTCCTAGCATAAGCGAGTGAGGTAGCATGAGGCAAAGACAAAACCAGGAGAGGAGCCAATGGACCTGGTATAGTGAATACGAGGGAGCATGGGATGCAAAGCCCAGACCTAATCAATCTGTTGTTTATTAGCGACTCTATGCTGGATGGTAGTTCGTTGGCATGAGAGACGTCGCCCTCAACTAACGAAACGGCAAGAGCACGTTTACACGTGAATGAAAACGCTCAGAAATAGGTCAGAGTTCGCACAGGGACGAGCACGTGTATATATAGATGGACAGACATTAACTCTTTGTAAGAATGCTGTTTTATTTTCATCAAGTCTACCATTGAGGAGGCAAAAGCACTCTAGCCCCTTTTCCACCGAACGCCCGCAAGATACGTAGTCAGATGGAGAAATGGAAAAATATCATGCAAAACTTTGAACAAATGTCATTATTCCTATTATTGCTCCATGACGTCCCCTGCCCCCTTCTCCTCATCATCACCCCATAGACCCTCCAGTTTAAACTCCTTTGCCCATTCTGTGACGATCTCTTTCTGATCTGCCATGGCCGTGGGTGCCACCTGGGAACTTTGCTTAGGATTACTACCTTTGATACCATCGATGGAGACGGGTGTTTTTGGTGCTTCCGTCCATCCCTGGATCCGGCCGTCTCTCCAGTCCGTGATAACAGTCATGGCAGCAGATGGCAAATTAGGAATGCCACCGCGACCTAGCCTTCCCCTCTTCCGTGCGACTTGCACCAAGAAATCGGTGGTAGAGTCGCCATCGGTAGACAGGAGTGGCGGGAGGTCATAAACATCTACTAGTTTTTGTAGCAGCTCCGACGAAGATGACAGTTTCTTTAGTAGTAGCGAAACGGAGGGTATCGGATCATCTATTTGTTTGGGGGGTATAGCGTTGAGAAGGACGAGGTGCGCATGTTCTTCGATTGCGGTCCTCTTGGTATTGCCACTGTCGGTAGTGGACGGGAAAACGATTCCAGGCGAATCGAGTAATGTGAGTTTGCTGTCGATCTTGACAGCACGGATACTCGTCGTCACGCCAGCCTCGGCACCAGCAGGGCACGCAGCCTTTCCTCGGCCGCCCAACCCAGAGAGAAGAGCATTAATGACGGACGACTTTCCCACATTAGGGTACCCTATCACACCAACTGAGACTGCGCGCTTCAGCTGTTTCGAGGCGGCGAATGACTTCAGGGATTTGAATAAGGTGGCAGACGTGCTTTGCACAGTGAGGTCGCGATGGTTAAATGTTTGTGAGTTGGGAGCAGACTTAGCAGCCCGGAGAGGTAGAGTAGGGAAATATCGTCTGAGATAGACCAGCCAGTCCTTCAGGACATTGGGTGGGATGAGATCAATCTTGTTCAACACAAACATTAACCTCTTACCGCCACTAGAGGCGGCCATGACCATGCGCTCGACTTCCTTTGACCTTGTGCTCTCTGGATCGCGCGCGTCTAGGACGTAGAGCACGACATCTGCCTGGTCTACTACTTGTTTGAAGACCTTGTCGTGGGCTTTCCTCGACGAGTCGTGAACAGCGAAATCGACACCACCGTCGGAGTCCTCGTCGTCGTCATCATCATCGTCATCGTCCATATCGTCGCCGCTCTGCAGCTCGCGCTCGTATTTTTCGGCAGCAGCTCTCGCGCTCGCTAAAAGGGCAGCCATCGGATTTGAGGCGTCACCCTCGCCGTCATCCACATCTTCGTCCATCATGTCGCTATCATCGAAGGCGCCATCCATGGCATCCTCGTCCTCGTCTTCGGCGCCCTCATCGTCTCCTGCCGTGGCGCCCGTCTTGGCAGCCTTGGCCATCTCCCTCCTCCGCTGCTGCTCCTCTTGCTTCCTCCGGCGGGCCTCCTCGATCTCATGAAGAATCTTCTCCTTGTAGGGGAATAGGTTGGGGATGCCAGGGTCCTTCTTGAGCTTGGACTTCCATTGCGGGTTCTTCTTGGCCTCTTTCCTAGCTTTGCGTTGCTTTGCGGCCGAGGCCTTCTGGATCTTGTGTCTTAACCGAACGGGCGTGCGCTTCGATGTTGGCTCTAGATAGTAGTGAATGGTCGGTCAGTTGATGAGCGGAAATAAACAGCTGCTATTAGCTGTGGATGGTGGAGATTGAGAACTAACTTTTGGGCTTGTTTATGCCACCCATCTTGTCTTGCTGATATTCAATGGGTAGAAATACAGCGAGTTTGAGGTGTATAGTGTTGCTTTGTATAAGTTATGGCATCCGCTACCTACCTATTAGAGCACTATCACTATCACACAAAAAAAGTTCCCGCCTACTGGTAAAATGCGGTTCTGCCACCTTTGACCGCCCACGATAAGTCCCACTATCCCACTATAACAGTCCGCTATCAGCAGAACCCCGCTGTCCTCGAAGCCCCAGATTAAGATAGAGAGGTATTAACAGCACTGCATTGAGGGGGCTCTTGTCTCTGCACGAGTCGCCTATTCGAAAGCTGTGTTTGTACCCTGACGAATTGCCGCCTTGACGATGCACCGTCGTCCCGACTAGCGGAGCTGTCGGATCTAGACATGACAAACCAGGCGGGATACGAGCGCCGCTCACTCGCCGACAAACACTAAAAGCTATAGGCGGAGTTTCCTCATTTGGGAATATACATCAATGCCTACTCCATAGCTTCACTTTTTCCCCTCTAAGTGCACTACACATATATAGCCTATCATTGAATACACCACATCGGAAAGTGGAATAGTAATAATAATAATACTACAACAGTCATTATCACATCATTGTCACGAGACGACAATCTTTTATTAGTAACCATCTCTCTCTCCCGGGTAGCTCGGGAAAAAAATACGAAGGACAAGCCAGGATGGCGTACGCTGCACCCCCCGAGACCGTCACATTTGATGGCCTCCTTTTCGATATGGATGGGACCATAATCGATTCCACTTCTGCCGTTGTGAAGCACTGGCACACGTGAGTACATACTCTCTTCCCTGCCCGCCCTACATACCCCTGGCTCCCCCGTCTGCGCCAATCCCTCCTCAGTCCCTCTCCCTAGACCCCGGCAGCCCAAGTTGACAACAGCATCGCAGTATCGGGAATGAGATTGGGGTTGATCCCCATGTCATCTTACAGACCTCGCACGGCCGCCGGAGTGTATGTGACTTGACGTGACGTGACGTGACGTGACGTGACGCGACGTGCACTGATCTCCCTATTTCACTCCCCCCCGAGTCAGGTCTCGGCGATATAATACGATACTGTATTATTGCCCTTGACTGGAGACATTTGCTTTCTGAAGTGCGAAGCGATGGCAATTACATGAGGTACTGATTCATGAACTGTGTGCAGATAGATGTTTTGAAGCTGCTCGCCCCTGAGAAAGCAACCGTGGAATGTAAGCCAGACTATATATAGGTAGTTTCGGGCGGCAGTCAAGGGGGTCGGACGTAGGAGCAAGTCTAAGACTAGCTCTCCCGCCCTTCCTCCTTCACTAACCTCCCTTTCCCTCTTCCTTCGATGTCTTGTGGGCTGTGGGGCTGACTGGGACGACCGATCCTTCGGGCTTGCAGATGTAAGACAGATGGAGGCACTACTGCCCAAGAAGTACGGCAAAGAGGCTGTAGAGATACCAGGTGCGAGGGCACTGCTGCAACAATTGATCGCAGTCAACGCTCCATGGGCCATCGTCACTTCAGGCACGGAACCCCTCGTCCACGGCTGGCTCGAGGTGCTGGAGCTCCCGCATCCGGAGCATCTCGTCACAGCTGAGTCTGTAGAGCACGGTAAGCCGGACCCGACCTGCTACAAGCTAGGATGGTCGCGACTCGGCCTCTCTGCCGACGCCGAGATCCTCGTGCTCGAGGACAGCCCTGCTGGCATCAAAGCGGGTAAGGCGGCCGGTTGCAAGGTGCTTGGGGTCGTGACGAGCCACACCATGGAACAGGTTATCGCCGCCGAGCCCGACTGGATCGTCGAGGACTTGCGCTCAGTCAAGATGGTGGCACACGGCGAAGATGGTCGGGTCACGCTGCAGTTCTCCAACGCCTTGATCGCCAAGGTCCAGTGAGGACACAACGTATAACATGATATGGACGAGCTGAGATGCTGACGACGACGGAGGAGTCGATAGTCTGTTCTCTCCGTGGCGGCTGACGCTCAACTATCGAGAGCGCGACCTCAGACGTCCATGTCGGTAGTCTCTCTGGGGAGGGGGCTAGACGATGTGAAAGGTTTCCAATATTAGGATCTGGTGAAGCACATGGCGTCTTCTTCGTTACAGGGTGTGGTGTACCGTTGCTTCGGCCCCCAGTCTATAGATCTGACCTTGCATAAAAATACGCGCGATAATAGCCGGCTCCTACGGTTTCGTATGGCGCCCGGGACGGAAGATACGGGATAGAGTCGATAGAGTTACATAGAGAGATTTCCAATCCAATCCGTACCATAGACCACGTCATTGCGTGTTTAGACTCGCTCAGGCACCAGGGGTTGTCCCACAACCAATGCCGTGGACGATGTGATGCTTCTCGATGGGTACCCTACCCGCCAGACTGATTAATTATCATCCCCAGGAAATTAATCTCGTCTAGTGATAGTGAGGCGCGTAGGCGAGGGGTGTCGAGAGAAAAAGCCTAGTTACCTATTGGATTCTAGACTAGCCAGGCCGTAACCTGTGGGGGACTCATCAATTCTAGACCCACGAGACGACCCCCATCACGATGCTCAGGCAGGGGAAGAAAAAGTCACAATCGAGGGGGTCACGACGAATGCAGTGTAGTGTGCCGCTCGCTGTATCTATCGTATAGGCAGCAGGTAGGTACGTACGTACGTAGGCAGATAGATAGGTAGGTTCATCGTCGAGCAAGCCACAAGGATAGGACCGAACTACCTCCGAATGAATATTTCGACACGATGGAACGTCTGTCCAAAAAGAGGGAGGGAGGGAGGGAGAGATGAAGTTGGAATAGGGTAAAGATGATACCATTCAACTTTTTCGTCCCAACCTAATACACCCATCCATCCATCCATCCATCCATCCAGTCATCCCTCCATCCCTTCATCTATCTACACTACCCGCCCGGCAGAGCCCGGGACCCCGGCGCTGGATCCGATGCCATGTTAAAATGCTGCAAGTATACGCGCTACACTAGATACACTAAGAGGGGCAGCGTATCTGAAATGAAGATCACCAGAACTATCGGTATCCCGCAGTATGTGCGCGCGATGGGCACGTGTGTCGTATGTCCTGCGCCGAAGAGAAGAAGACCCTCTCGACCCAATCTTAAACTCATCAACTCAGTTGCGGGTAGGTTGATCGGTTGCCTCGGTGTATAGTGAGGTAACCGAGTGTATGTGTATGTGTGCGTGTGTGGGCGCACTACAGAGCCGTCGTCACATCATCGACACCAGGAAAAACAAAACCGACCACGCGACGATCCGGTGGGTTGGGCAACTCCCTATACCGCATAGCATCACATGGTCGATTGGTCTATCATTACTGGCGATGAGCGGAAGACAGCGACTAAGGCAGCTATCGTAGATCTCTTACATCGTCACGTCACGCATACACCTTGCTAGCTAGCTACCTCCTAACCTTACTCAGTAGTGTAAGTAGGTGATTTGTGGACGATTTACGCTACTCTAGCTAACACGACACTACTCCATCCTCAGCACCCCAAAGCAGAAGCACTAAAGACGCACGTCTGTCCCAGCGCCAGCGAATGCCGCGATCGTCACCGCTAACGAACAAACAAGCACTTTCTTGGCTTTCTCTCTCTGTCTCTCTCTCTCTCTACTTAACTAAGATTACTTACCTACCTACCTATCTCGGTAGGCAGTGTACAATACTGTGCCGTAGGCCGGCTCTCTATTTCATCCCATCTGCCGAATCGAGCTCATATGGGCGAGATAGGGCTCCTTCGGGCCATGATCTTCGAGAGAGCCACTTCTTGTGCCGTTCTGCCGGACCCCACGAAAAGGGGAGGGAAGGACGGGGATAAGACAAAAAAAAAAAAAAAAAAAAAGGTAAGGCGCGCGCAAGGACAAAAAAAAAGCTTGATGAGGGGCCATGATGAGTATCTGTTAGCCATCCCATAGGAATTAAGTACCTAACCTACAACTACTGTACTTGCTAGCCATAACCAATGATGAAGGTCGGATAATACTATCTACACAAGGCGCCTCGTTGGCGCCCGCTCGTACCATTCTTCGCATCTTCCTGTCTTTGTTGTCTTGCACTTGGTGCTGTAGACCGCCCACCGTCCCTAGATGCTGGTTCCAGTGTAACCTAAGTTGATTCTCGTCACAATCACGTCACCTCCACGACCCAACCAAACCATGCCGTCGTCCCATGGAACTGTATCGTACCGTACCATATTTAGGATCGCTATACACTAGGTTAGGTATATAGGTCGTATTGGGGGTTCTTTTGCATCATCATCACGTATAGGTAGATAGATGGAGTAGCTATCTAAGACAAGAAACAAACATCACGGCTGGGCCTGCCTATCGTTACCGACAGTCTGTTTGCGCGCCTGTGGGTTTTGATTCTGTCTGTCAGATCGACATAAGTCCGCCATACCTGCAATAGGTAGCAGGTAACGAATAAGACATTACCTAAAAGACCTTATCTACGTGTGTCCTACTCTATCCTGTCATAACACCACTGGTTTCCCGTTGTGTGCACGTTTATCAGCAAAAGTCTCACTTATACGGTACCTGGCATTAGTGTTCCATACATACGGTAGGAGATGCAATACTTACTACTACTACTCCAACGACCTATATCACACATTACAATAGTTACCTGCCTTTCTATCCTAGTAAAGATCATATGTTTTCGATTCAATATTGAGCCAACCTGGTCTGGAATCGGGTATATGCCATCTCCATTATAGGGCCCTTTCGAGCAGCTAACTAAGTAGTATAGGGAATATAACACCTCTGATTTGTGCGCCCATTGCTGTAATGGGGAATGTGAAAGTGCCCTAGTTAGCGTAGTAGAGCGGCACGGGTCGGCGCGCGGGCTTAACCGCTGAGAACTTAGTCGTTTGATTCCCTGTCCTTAAGATCGTCTTTCGCTACCCTTCATTCTACACTATATTGCCTTTCTGCTATTTGACATACCGCATTTGTGATTCTCTAGGTCGTTAAGCGCTTTGATGCTTATACCATGTGACTGATTCCGACCCCGAATCTCCTCTTTTAGATGAGTAATCTTCGCCCGCGGGGTCTAGTGCATGTATATAGTATATGTATGCGTAAGTATGTATAATGTATGTAGGCATGTATGGGAACGTGTCCATCGGTGTCTACATGTTGGTTACCTAGAAGCAAGTTTTTTCTTCTTCTTCTTCACACACGTTACATACATTACTTACTGTATATCTCGCGTGTTGTGGGGGCCTACAGGTATGTATGGTCCTTTTCTCTACCGGACTCTCTTTTCTCCTTATCAGGCATACCCTAGCGCCCGCCTTGACCTAGGTGAGGCGGGGATGCTCCAAGAAAAAAAAAAAAGAAACAAGAGAGATCAAGGAATTAAAACAGGATAAAAACGGGGAGAGAAGGGCAAATCTTAGAATCGGTCCGGTCTATAACCCTAGGTTCCCTGTCCATCTAGGTAAACATAGGTATCCCTCGTTCCTTGTTTGATTCTTGGCCAGCTGCCAGATGCATTCGCGCGATCATGTTTAATGTTCGCCGACTTCTCTCATTTGAAGTTGGTTATTTGCAGTGCTCTCTTACTTATCTACCTGCCTTTAATAGGTAGTTGGGGGTGGGTATGGTAGGATGAGGGACGCAAAACTAGATACAACGTAGTACATTCATGTGAGCTTGATGATGCTTCTTTTTTCCTTTGCTTTTTCCGTTTGTTTTGCTAATGCACAGAAGATCCAAGATACCTCCTAGCGTAGATCCTTGAGAGCCGGAAAACTCTGCATTTCGCCTTTTCTTTTACTGTACTGTAGTTTATGTAGTTGTAAGTAGCGTACCGTAGTTCAGTAAGTACCGTACTTGTCTTCCGAGTTATGGCGCATGGTCACAATGCACGTGCGGAACGCCTCTGAATTTTTGCGTTGGGAGGAAAAAGAACGAAGAGAGGGTACATGTGTGTGATACAGAGAGAAAGCTGGGACACTGATCTGCCTGCCCGTTTCCGTGAAAGGGTTTTGGGACACTACATAGCTCCCGACAATACGGATAAGACGTTGTCGGATAGCGACGAAGGCGCAATGCGAGACCAGAGGCGACTTGTCACATTATTGCAAGCATATGCGCGCTCCTTGTCTAAGTGTGTCAAGAGGACACCGAGTTCTGCCCGAGCAAAAAAAAAAAAAAAAAAAAAAAAAAAGGATTGTGGTCCAACTAGACATAATCGTAATTCTTCTTCCTTGCTTTGCGCTCACGATGATAACTCGTATTTCAAATCCTACTTGCCTGCCTGCAGGAACATCACTATAATACCATCACACTATAGTAGGTTACTTATATACATGGCGCAAAGAGACAGGCGGTACTGGGGTTACTTGGCTTCTAGAAATTGTGGCGCGAAAAGAGGTCGACAACACGAGCTAGGGAAATTAAAATCTCGGCTCTTTGTGCATGGAAGAGGACGTGGATGTGTAAGGATTAGAGATTATCTCGCTGTCCGTAGCCGTGAAAACGAGATCGAGTTGCACGGCATGATCATGTTTATACGACCTCTTTATATAGACGGGTACCTTTGGGGGTTGATTGAATGATTTTGCTTGCGCGGCGTTAAAAAAAGGTAGTGATAGATAAATATGTGAAACAACATTAATAGAGAGACAAGCAGATATTGCATAATTGATGCGTCATAATGTCATAATAAGTAGATCGATGGTGTTACTTGTGCCGGCGCGGGGAGATCGTCGGCGGCCAAAATATCTGTCCCACATTGAAACTGGGCGCGACCGCGACGAGGCGGAGGACAGGTGAATCACTTACGGTTCCCAGATCCATGGCTTCGGCATAACCTTGAGAGACCGTTAGACGAACCTACATTGTTTTTGGCGTTTGTTACTCACTGCTTCCTCGGCTCTGTGTTACATCAATGCCGTGGTACGTGTGTATAGGTCACATAAAAGAGGCCGGAGGATGGGAACGCAGGGACGAGCAGAAGTTTGTTTGAGTCGTTTGTTGGTTTGTTCGTTCGGTCTGTCTTGGGGTGAACTACCGCAATCTCGCCTGATCCTGACTGCTCTTCGTCTACCGAAGCCTCTTGCTGCAAGGTCCCGATCACTCTACAGTGTGCGGGGAGGGGGGCCGGAATGAATGAGATCGCTATCGAAGAGCTCAACGTCCTGCCCTACACCTACCTACCTCCCTCGTGTCCATCGCGAGCGGATGGTTGCAGTGCTGCTCAGGATTCTTCCAGAGCACCCCAGCCCTTGCGTCCAAGACATGCAGGCAGATAGGAAGTGTGAAAGATACCTAGATTAGAGGGGGGGTTGTGTGAGTGAACTGTGAACTGAGGGATGGGTAGAGCCCCATCGGGGTTTTGCTGATCTTTGGTGTGGTCGCCGACCTGAGTTTACCGTAGCTAGCTGAAAGCGCGCAGGCGAGCGGTGAACAGCGAAAGACCTCAAGACTCTCGTTCCCCTGCATCATCGATCAAATCATTTCATCATACATCCACTAAACTACCTATCTACCTGCCCATTTGAGGGAAGCGAATGAGGGCGAGGCCAGGGAAAAAAAAAAGATCACGTTAAACCGGCTCCTCAAACACAAGATCTCATCAGATCAGAGTGAATAGTGAGTGCGAGAAAGAGCTAAGCCACTCCTATTTTCATAACCCCATAAATAAGCGACGGGATAGTGATGATGCCGGCACCTGCGGTGCAGCCTCGGGAAACCCTATGAATATCCTGGCCCCTCCGTCTAGACTGAGTATGTAATCCACGCATACATGTGATATGTGAACTGTTTTGCATCTGATGTGATGTAGATGAGATCTAGATGCTCTTCGCTGCGGAGATGGGTTACGGCAGTCGATTCAGAACGGCATGGTCTGAGAACGTCTCGCCTCAAACAAGAGAGCGCCAAGATGGACCGGTGCTGAAAAGGGTAACCAGCCTATCTAGATAGAGGGCTGTGCACTGCACTTCTCTCGCTTACCTACTCTCACCCATCTACCCACGGTGCCTAGTTCTGCTGTTGGTACCTGTCGGCGGCGGCAGGGTAGGGTTGCAATGGCTTCGCCTCTGGACGATGGTGAGCTTGCAATGGGGAAGTTGAATGCTCGTATGAGCAAGAAACTGAGGAACACAAGGCAATAGAATGAGGTCTGCTGGGGGATATATCGGTCTTGTGACCGCGTATTTGGTTCAATCAAGGACGCAAGAGGTCAATGGTCAAGGTTGCGTAACCTTAGTAGTGTAGGGGCTGGAGTGTGTATTCGTAACCCATTCATTCATTTGCGGATTCATCTCTCTATTTTACTGAATAAATGAATGCAAGAGTAAGGAGACGAAAAACAATGAATATCTGAACAGAGCAGGTGGTAGCAGTATGGCAGTTTAAGCGAGTAAACTCTATTTTTACTTGCCTACATAGACTACTACTGACCGTGCAGTAAATGGCGGAGTTCTTACAGGTACCGGGTGCTGCGCTGCGCAGTGATTGCATTGCAGCGCAGAGTGTCTGCGCGGAAAGTTGTATCAGAGTCTAGATGGCGGAGTCTTGGTGTGACGCTCGTCGACGCCCTACTGCAGGAACGGGTTCGAAAGAGAGACATGACGAAGAAACGAAGAGAGAAAAAAAAGGTACAGTAGTGTCAGATTCTTCTTGAGCCCAACAAAACGGCCCCAATACGACCGTCGGTTAACTCACCTACATGATAGGCTACTGGAGTGCCGCTTGAGCGTTATCCGTTCGTAGGTTTCACCACGTTCCTTGTGACGCTGGTAATGCTATGCTGTAGTGCAGTTGGGTATGCATTACAGTAGTGCAGTACACTTATAGTATTAGCATACAGTAGCTTTGGTGGCTGAGCAAGGGGCAAAGAAACGAACGTTCGTTTCCTCGTTCCCCTTACTAGCTGGCGCTGTCTATCGACGAAGTGTGACTAATGAAGCCATGGAGGGGAGTCTACTGCAGAAATTCATCTTATTTCTTCTAGTACTGAGCACTACATGTCTCTCGTCCTCGGCTAGCTCTATCGCAAAAAAAAAAAAAAAAAAAAAAAAGGCCGGAACTGGGTCAACAGTGGCCTTCTCTTGGTATTTACTACCCTGACACGGAGGGAAATTTGCTGTGCATCTCTCAAGATGTGACCCGTGCTAGCCGCTTTCCACCAGAGGTATTATCTGTTCTATTACAGCGTAGAGACTTTACTTCAACGGGAAGACGATAACGGTATATCGAGAACGGCTTCTCGAATTCCGATAGGATTGATAAGATTGGTATCAAATGAGCAATCTCATGAGATAGAACATAGTGGGTATTGTTTGGCGAATGCGGGCTCGGTACTTCTCTTCGTACGGCTTTCTCCGTCGGTCTACAGCTGTAAATGGCAGTGCTATGCGCTGCGAATAGAGATGCGCTTCAAGGTCACATCATTCGGGTTGCTTTGAAGAGTGGATTACTATAATGACCAGAGCCACCTACGTATATGGAAAAGACGTTGTAGTATATGCTAGATATGCTAGATAGTGTACCATATGTGAAATGGGAATGGGGCCCAGGGTAATAGATGTTATTTCAGTAGATGTGCAGAATACCATACTAGTAGTTCTCAATTGAGAGCCGATTCTGACCAGTGACAGGTCATAGATAATAAGTGAACAGACCGGAATAGAGTTGTACAGTAGTGTCTGTACGATATCATTCCAAGTAAGAAAAAAAAGGAGACAAAGCGGCTCCAGTCGGTCGGTAAGCCAATGACATGTGTATTGTGAAATGCGCCCCAGGTACCGCCAAGTACTTTCCCTCCGCGTCAGCCATTTCTGCAGGAGTGGCAGGGAAGATGCTGGTTGAGAGATCTCATTCCACGTGGCCGCTCGGGCCAGGAGAAAGCCCTCATTCTGAAGCCCGTTGATGACCTCTTCTGGGCAGGTTGACTGAATAGGGATAAGTGGTTTTTCCCTAACTGAGGTCCATGGGCTATGAATTACACGCTACGATACCGACCCCCATGCGAGCTGGGTCCCTGAGAGTCTTACGCACGCCCGCACGCATACCAAATGCAGTCTGGTTGTTCTTTGACGAGCCACTCGGCAACTCCAGAATGGGTTGCTCTCACGGCAGCGCGAACCTCAAAGAGGAAGCATCCCCGCGCCTGTGGTGCTTGAAATAGCTGAGTCTATGTAGCGTGGACGCCAGACTAGCTACTACACTGCGGGTTGATGCAAGCAAGCTGAAAGAAAAAAAACTACATAAAAGATAAAAAAAAGGCCGTTATTCGCGCGCGGCTCTAGCTCCGGCGGCGACACGGACGGTCGTCTGGGATTGTGACCCAGGGGAGGTGGTTTCTCGCTCGGCTTACATCCCCGACAGCGCGAGTCGTGATCGTGTGGAGTTGGCCACGAGCTTCAATTTGCCGTCGCTTAAGGCTTGGCCAATTAGGAACTAGAGCGGCAAGGTAAGCATTTATCAGATCAGCATTACATACTTAGTACATGGTAGTACGTAGAGGGTCATGGCCGAGGCCGTTGGGACATTGAGCCATCCCATCTTTAAGGTGAGAATCATGGTAAGGGGGCGGGCCCCGAGATCTTAGATCATATCTCGTCGGTCAATGTTTCGGCAGCCACACCATATTGTCGGGTCCTTTGCTAGCATACTAGCTCAGCTATTTAGCTAATCAAAGACACGAGTCACGACGCCGGGCCTCCTCACGATCTGGCGGGGGAAAAAACGGGTTCACTCGTGCAATGACTGCAGGCTCTTAGCGGCGACTACTGTGTATTCTAACCCGCAATGTGCTGTTTCCCGGTAGATAGGCGCGTTGCCTCAAGCCTACCTCGGCTTAAACGATGACCCGGTGCAAAATCTAGAATCGGTGGCTGTGATGTCTAGATGGGGTTCTCAGGGCTTCGTTTTGCTTATTGCATTGGATGGGATTGTACTCTCGCCCGTGATTCGTCAGGTGGGTGGGGGTTGGATAGTAGACCCTTGATGAAGTGATGATGATAAATCTGCTGCAGCGGGCCAAATCATCCTGGGGAAAGTCCCTGGGAACCAACGTGGTTGACAGGCCGGAGAAATAGTGCACAGCGTCGCATTGGGCGCTCCGTGGTCTACCTGCGCAGCGTAATATGACCTACTACCTACCCTTCGCTCTAGCTGGTTGCTGGTTGGCTAGAAGACGAAAGAGGACTACTGTAGGAGTGATTCCACGGTCTCCTCACCGGTCTTTTCTAGTGTAAGGAGCCTTCTCGTCCTTGGTACACGACTTATGAGGAGGTTAAGTGTACAAGTACAATACAATACCTATAGCGTCTTCCATTGCGGCTGTTGTAGCGCAGCGCCTTTTGCCACTTGTGGTTACTTAACCATGATACCATGATAATAACATAAGCATTGCGTTTCTTGAATCCCCCAAATTGGTCGACGGCCAAAAGGAAGTTCGCTTTGTTCCCCATATCATGACCTGTATGTACAGTCATCTTCACCCACTACCAATTATAACATACCATGCTATACTATATGTACGGTGATATGTAGAAGTCTGCGCCGCCATTCCGCAGTATAAATAAACGGCAGGGGACAGTTGACACCTGTCTATGGGGAAGAGTCTAGACGTCGGCGATTTGTTTCCCACCGCGGAAGCGGCGGGAACAAAAGCATGGCTATTTCGAAGCTCTGCTCCGCAAACATCCACGCCGATTGGATCCGAGATCCAAGCCATGAATAGCCTCTGCGTGTATCGGGCAAGTTGATTACCGGCATCGCTGCAATATACCGAGTACTATACATGACAGTTATCAACAGAGGCTGCTGCCCGGTTCGCCGCCTAGTAGCATTGTAGATGGATAGGGCCTGGGTAGGCATGCGAGTCAGTTAGCCAGGCCAACAGTTATCTGGACAATCCTGAGACACACTGTCATAGCGCCGCGATGCGTGATGGCATAGCGTACAGGAGACAGGCTACTGACCTACGTAACCCCCAGTGGACCATCCACCACAAGTAGGTGTAGTGTACTAGTTAGTGTAGGTAAGTATATACTAGGTTAGTGATTGGCATCAGGGTTCTAATTCTACGGCATCAGCCTAGGGAGATATCCGTTTCCGACAGCCTGGAGAGATCGTCGATCTCTTCCTCATACGTGTCAGTTGTTGACAGAGCGCTAGCTATTCCAGTTAGCATGACTGTGCTCTCCTCGGCATTTGTATCAGTGCATCTCGCATGCATTACAGTAATGCGCACAGATTGCGCTGCGCTGCTTGACCATTGATTGTTGACCTCAAGTTAAGGGTCTTACGCAAGCTACGTTGTAATGATTTTGAATAACTGGGCAAATTTTTGACCGGAGAGGCTCTACCGGCAGCGTACTTACATACGATATGTAGTGGATGTGTACCTAGCGTAAACTGAATTGTCAAGTGACCAATTAAGGGCCTAGATAGACAGACAGACAGACAGTAAGGATTTGCGCCAGGGACTATATCAAGTGTGTATACTAAAAAGTGCGGACTGGGTAGCGTAGATTCGTGGCCCTGGTTAAAAGCCGGCGTTCCAGTCTGCTGGGCTCACCTGAGTCGGGTACTTTCCCACTCCTGAAGTACTCTAGGCACGGTACACTAGTAAACGAGAGAGAATGTCTTAGTATATCTTAGTATACAGTAGGTAATTTACACTACGTGTTAAGCGAGAAGGGAACTAATGCACCCTTATTATTACTCTCGAGGGCTTGTCCCAATGACCTGGCCCAACCCGTCATCTATATCGCACATCTTAAGGAGATCTTCCCTAATAAGATATGCCTTAGGTATAGTAGTCTCTATAATGATCTTCTTGATACATTCAATTAAAGACCTATTAGAGAAGCATTCCTCACCACTCATATTCCTTTACGAAGGAGAGGGTATCTATAGTAAGGACTAGATAGCTACGAATTGGGATATTAAGGTCTCGGATGAAAAGGTGAGCTCTGGCTGGGGTACCGAAAAAGAAAAAGCCCCCAATGTGACCGACTTACAGAGAGAGAGAGAGGGTCGCCCATCTGTGAGAGGAGTCGAGCTGCATGCCCCCGCCAACGATGGCTGTGCTCCGATGCAACTTCGAGCAAAGCCATTACATTATATTTGGGCTATTTTGAAGAAGATATTGAATCCGCGATAATAATAGTAGTCGAACGAGAAGAATACCTACCTATTCAGTCTCCTTGGGCAGGAATCACGACAGAATCAACCGGAGCTTGCAGAACGTGAATATGGAGTGTTTTCGTGCGGTGTTTGTGCTACACGCCGTTCTGCTCCGCTCGGCACCGAGATCTCGGGCCCTACTATGGATGGCGTCGAGTTAAGTTTCATTGGCGTCTTGGGCCAGAGCTAGAAAGTCTACTGTTATGTGCTCCGATATCGTTTCCCAGAAACCCTTAACCCTCGAGCCTGGATAAACAAACTCGTGCTACGCAAAAATGCCGTTGAACGGTTGTCGTCGGGTGCATTCGTGAAGTTACTCCAAACCACTGTGCCGAGATGCGCGCATTCTAAAGAAACCGGTAATTCATAACACTGGTTGCGGTGGAGAACATCATGTACTCGGCATGCCAAGTGTGCAAAGCAATGTAACTCTACGCCCGGAGAAAAAAAAAAAAAAAAAGACAAATTCTCCTCTTCTTTACTAGAGCCGATGTCGTCGAGATTGACGACACCGATGTGAGAGTCAAAGCGGTGGTTCCCTTCAGCGAGCTGTGTGCCAATTTTGGTGAAAGTTGCGGCTGTGCATGCATTTTTTGCTGAACGCGGACGCGGTCAGCACCGTATGCTGAGGTGGAAAGATGGTGAAGATGAAACCAAAATAGCATTTGGAAGCAACATCATACTACGTAGATGATGGATAGCTGGTCCAGACTGCCTGAGGCTCATGTCTGACGCCGGCTATTGCTCCCGTTGTTGTAATACTATGCAACGGAATGGGCATTGCGAGTAAACAGCTGCTTCTATTGGGCTTCTGGCACGCGAAGACTATATCCTTCTTACTTTCTATCGTTGTTGTCGGGACAAATTATACCGACGGAGGACCCGAGTTTTACTTGGTCCCCGACGGCTTAGTGGAAGATGCATCACGACATCTCTATCTCTCTCTCAACGGAACGGATGTACCATCCACACCATCTTCTTTACGCATGCACTTCGCCTGGGAAAGACCAGAAAGCTGATGCCGCAGCAGCAGTCGATGTATCTTTCGATACCATTAGATTACTTGCTTACTTAGTAGGTGTTGTAGAAGAAGAATATGTAAGAATAGCGTATCGGTAGAATATGTTATCTGGTAACGCGATAACCGCCTCAGAATCAGGTTTGCACAGCCTATCGCTACAGTATGCGAAACCCTTCCAGTCGACTGTGATCAGTCATCGACCGTAAGACCGACGAGCGCTATTCTAAGTAACTGCTAGTGCTGCCGGTGCTGCTTGCTGCTGATGCGGAGAAATTGCCACTGTCGGTAGCCGAGAGGTCTAAGACATGGGACAACAGGATACGTGAATCAATGTCTCTGAGAGGTTCTTAGTGTATGCGGTGTTGACTGAGAGCAATTGTGCCGAAAGTAGTATTGAAGATTGCCTGCGAGACTCTGGTAAGTACCAGTTGCTACGTGTATCTAGCTGTCGAAAATATGCGTATGCATGGATGAGACCAGCAGCTATGTCGCAGATAGGTAGGCTCTGGTAGGGACTTCACTTTTTATTACTTGTTACCCTCATGATAGAGCTGAATTATTAGCTCTATAAGCTAAACCTTAAGATGATGGACAGGACGATCTGGACAACTTAGCCTGGACGATTAGACATATTTCTACCTATGGTATCACTCACGATAGTTCACTAGGTAGGTATCTACGACTAATAGGTAGCGTCGTCTAGTGTAGAGCTACACTAAGTGGCGGCGGTGGTGGTGATGGAATGATTGACCACTAGAATCCGACACACTAACTAGGCTGGGTGACGAGGATCGTCTGATATTGACACTGTAGTGTAAGTAGTGTAGTGTAATGGGCAGCAGAGCAGTACTGGCAGAGGAGAGAAGTGAAGGGCAAGGTAAGGCAGGGCAGGGGTTGACGGCTAACACGAAGAGAATTGAAGCAGCAAACCCCCTGTACTGTCTCTAGTCAGTCTGTCTGTCAGTCGTCTGTCCCATCCAGAGCCCTGTCCAGAGCCCTGTACAGAACCCTTGTGTCTGCTTGTGTAAGTAGAAAGTACTGTGCGTGCGTGTAGGGACCAATCTGGGTCTCCCTCCCTCCTCCCTGTCGCTCCAACTTGATCCCCGACCACCCTCTATCATTACTAACCAAAGTAGTGTAGAGCGCCCCTGTCTTGTACCATGGTGTCTACCGTACGCCGTCTGCCCGTTGAGAGATGTAGACACTACCGAACTACCATTGTGTTGAGAGGGCAGGCGTCCGTCGTTTCCGATGTCTTGCACTGTATGTCCCTCGTTATGCTCTTTCCTTTCCCTTCCGGCCTTTCTTGCTAGTAGGGAGATGTGCGATGCGCCGTGACGTCTTGTCTTGCAGTCGTGCTACATACGCTACCTACCTACGGCACGATAAGGTAAAGTATCTACATCGTCGTCCTCTTGCCGGTCCACCTGCGGGCTCTGTGCGAATGTGGAGGGATTCGGGCACAACACTGTGTTTCTACATTCAGCTCCAAGACAGGGATGTCTTTGGAGAAGACGACAGGGGCACCGCTACGCAATACGGTAGCGGCAGGAAAGCCCCCAAGCAGAACAAGGACCCAGCCAGCAAGCGGCACAGTGAGCAGTGTCTGGCGAGTCTGGTTGCTGTTCTGGTGTACTGCTGGTGGGCTGCGGTGGCTCTGCCGTCTGGAAGAGGCAACCAGCATGCGATCTTGTTCCGAACCCCCTGGCTCTAGCGGGAAACACACAGTTGGAACAGGCACGCCGCCCACCAAAGCGGTAGAGCTTGGGTCCAAGCCAACCAGGAACCCTCGTCATACTTACCCACCAGCGGCGACCTGATGATCCATCGAGGCGCATGAGTAAACGACCCACTGGGTTCTTGGCGCTGCTCTTGGCCCCATACCTAGTCGTCGGTCGACTCGCCTGCAGCTGTCGGGGGGGGGAGGGATTGGACGCTGCCCAGCGAGCGAGCGATGCGCTGGTGGCCTGGCTGGACCGTGGACCACTGTCACTCTCGACTCTCACCACCATGCGGTAGCGTCGCCCAGGCCCGCCACAAATTTCTGCGGTTTCGACGACCCCAATGCAGCGCGCGGCGTCTGCTGGTCATCGTCGTTGCAAAAGAAATGCAAAAGGACCACCATGAGGTCAGAGCCGGCAAGGTCACGGCGTGTACTGCCAGCGCTGCGCAGCGTCGTCGGGTACATGGCCGTGTACACCCTCCTGGGATACCTGTCGGCCCCCAGCTGGTGACCGTGTCGGTCCCAAAACCCAAGTGGGCTCTGCCTCTTCTCCTCAGAGTAATTTCGTCGTACCGCAGATGTACAGATGTACCTGCAGCCGTAGCCGTCCTGGCCGAACAACACAACGCACCCACAGGCGGCCATCGTCGTTGCTCCTTCAAAAAGGAGGACCCACCGCTAAGTAGGTAGATTGAGAACTACTTGTACTGCTCTACGCGCCACCCCCCTCCCTTCCCGATCTCCTGCCCTCCTTGTGTTGTTTCTTGTTCCACCCGAATCCTTCTTGTCTCGAATTCAAAGAGAAACTTGAGGAGTCTAAGTGAGAGTTGTCTCACGAGAAGTTGCTCGTAGCCATTGGCCCTCCTCCGCCCTGCCATTTGCTCTTATACTCGCCATCTCCCCCCTTGTCCACGACGCCGGACCTTGCCTTGGCCCAGGACCAGTCTTCCCACGCTCATTCTCTAGAAATCCTAACTGCTAGCCTGGTCCATCGACCTCTGACCCCCAGTCGTTCTTTACTTTCCGGCCTCGGAATCAACTCCGGCGACTTTCGCGGATAACTAGTATATACCAGCAAGGAGCCCTTCCGTTCGTAATATCTCTCTTTTGGACCACGTTCGACATCGAAACAGCTCGGCCAAAGTAATTATATAGCAAACCCAGCCAAGAAGTTGTCACCATTCTACTCTTGCACATAGCATATATACGTAATAGCAACCTACCTATCTGGCAACTCTCGACGCAACCATGAATATGCAATTTTGTACCCCGACGGGCTTTACTGCCTCGCCATATGGCTTCCCTCAAGGACAAGGAGCAGCGGTGACATACGCAGACACCCAATATCCGCTGCATACAGGCTATCCCGGTCTTCAGTATATGTATGGCTATCAGACACACCGAACGCCTATGATGGCCGATCGAGGAGGTTTATGTGACGGCAAGACAGAATCTAAACCTCGGTTATCTAAGGAAGAGGTAGAAAAGCTCGAGAAGGTGTTCCAGGAAAACCCCAAACCCTCGAGCTCGGTGAAAGCTCAATTGGCGGATGGTCTTGGTTTGGAACGACCTAGAATAAACGTAGGGTGACCCTCGCTGTCTTCGATGAATGCAGACTAACCTGAGGCATTAGAATTGGTTCCAGAATAGGCGTGCAAAGGCGAAGCAGGAGAGGAAGCAGGAGGAGTACGAGGCTCGGAGAGCAGCCGAGAAGTCGGCTTCCGAGCCTTCATCCCCTGATGAGGAATCAGCTTCTGGTATTCCTGACTCCCTCAGCGAAGGCTCCCAGAAGCGCACGCAGCCTTCGTCGGCTGCGTTTCCTGTCTCTTCACCGTCTCAGATTACCGACGTGTCACATGAAGATGAAGAGGACGAAGAAGATGATGAAGATGAAGATGAAAACGAGGGGGAGAATGATGAGGAACCTAATAACAGGCTAAACGATACGAGCGCCGCTTGCATTCAGTCAGCAGTCTCGACTCAGGCTGACCTCGCTGAGACTTACCATTCACCACTCTCAGTTGAATTTCCACAGGTCGATTCTACGGGCTTCACCCATGCTCATAATACTGGAGGTTACCAACAATCAAGGTCGATAAGTAGTGACTTTGGGCTGTTCACGTCGCCGCTGGGCCATGGCCCCAATGCCACCTTGGATGGACGGACTGGTGAGGTGCACCACAACTTGCCTTCACGTGTGGAGCGAAGCATGAGCAGCGAGGGCCATAGCTCTCAGCAGTATGCAGGCATGCATAATACAGCCCTCCCGGGCTCGTCTACGCGGGCGATGTTCTTCTCGCCAGTGTCAAACGGTGACCCCTGTGATATGTCCGAGAATCCGTTCGACGCTTCCGTGTCTCCCGGTTGTCACAGCGAACAGGCATCCCATGTCGTTCCCCAGGGTATGCCCACACCCACAGACTCGTTCAGATCTCCACCTCCTCCGGCCAATATCGCCTCTAGACGGAACATCCCACGCCCTGCCGCACTACAAGCTGCGTCTTTACGAAGTCGCTCGTTCAATATTCCCAAGACGGCGTTGGATGGACCAAAGCGGATGGACATGTCCAGCCCTGTCTCATCTATGCGCCGTATCTCCTCTGCTAGCGGGATGGGCGCTGGGAGAATTCAAAAGTGCAGCGCTGGGCCGCGTTCGCCTTTCTTCGGACGCGCTGAGGCCCTTCTGCAGTATCACGCTCGCTCACCAGTTGGTTCGGGAGCACCTACATTCCCTGGTGCAGCCCCTCCAACACCGATGACACCGGCCGTCTTCGACCAACACCATACTCGAGAACCCACTGTCATTTCTGCATCACCTGATAATGGCTCTTTCGTTTTAGGCATGGGTGTCGCCCACAATTTCGTGCAAGATATTAAGGAAGAGCATGACTTGAAGACACCACCCACGACACCTGGCATGTTGGCTGACTTCGGCGCAAACGGATTCGTCGGCAATGCATTTGGTTCAGGATTTAATATCACCACCGATCAGCCACTTTTAACCCCCTACTTCCAATCGGAATTTCCGGACCTATCATTACAGAACGTTCCCAACTACGTAGAGACAAGCGATGGTGGCCCGTCAACGCCGGTATATGCGAACATAATGGGATCGTCGGGCTTGGAACACCACCCATTCACTGGAAACGCAATGGCTAACACCCAATACGACTGGGATGCCAACGAGTCGGTTGTATCGTCCAGGTCCTCTCCTGGATACCCCAGGTCCAAGCAGATTCAGTTCACTCCAAACATGACTCCCCAGGATTATCACTAGACGTCATCCAAGATCAACAAAGGACCCTTGGGCTCAAGTCTCTTGGGGCGGAGCAGCACTTAAGCGGCCACCGGAGCTCTTCAAGGTCACATGTACTAATAGCCTTCTTAATTGCCCCAGCATTCTGGTTTCCTAGGTGGCATATATTTTTTATCTTCACACAAGGCGACAGGAGTTGTTCATAGACTTAATGGGTTTGGATTGGCATACAACTACCCAAAATCTCGGCATCTTCATCAGCCTCCGACCTCTTTTTCCTTCTTTTATTTATTCTCAATTTCCTCTCTATAATGTAATGATCAAAGGGTTCACGGAGGAGGCCGGACAGGGGAAACCAAGTGGAAACCACAGATACCCCGGGGATCGGGGGCAGTCGTTGGAGTTTTCGTTTGTTACGTCCAATTCTTGCTGTTGATGAAGAGCTCTCATGCGAGTTCATCCAGAACAATACCCCCTCAAGACTTTGTATGTTACTAGCGTCGAGAGCAAGCGATATTTGGATTGAATGATGAGAGATTTACGGGCAGGTGTCGTGGACCATAGGCGGCTATTTCCTCATGTCGAAACATTTCTTGGTTGTATACGGGGTGGCTGTTCGTCTTTTCTTGGGTCTGGTGTTTCTAATGGCCCCCTGTGGTAGCAAAAAGGAACGGCGGTCAATCATAGTCGCTAATTGTATACCATACCCTGGTGCATCTAATCTAAAGGTGTCCAAAGCTATATTCATCTTTACATCGCTTGTGATCTTAAATCAGCTCGGGTCGCTACCAGTTCTCTCCTGTCACTACCGCTTGTACCAGCAGTCTCAAATTACCCGTAGTAAACTGGTGAGATCTTACCATCACATAATGAAATGTACTTGCAAGTATACCTCGTTAGAGCCAACGTCCCTTTTGCTATGACCCTCGTCCTGCCTTCCCGCCCTGATGGAGATGTCCCATGCCTTGTCGAATTCTAACCCCAATGCGAATCACCCCATCAACTACGTAACGAGCCCCCGGTCATGCCGTATCGATGTCACCTACCTAGTGCCCCTTTGTGGAATTCTCCGAAGCTATATTTGCACCCTCGACACGTTTTTTCTTCACCCCGGCCCTAGGTATACTTAGTAGGACCAGGTAGTCCGCGACGTAATTGCGGGGAAGACGCCCAGGGCGCGTTTGCGTCCGTTGTCCCCGGCGGCCGCACCTCCAACTCACCAGGGTGGTCAGTCACAAAACCTCCCTCCCTAATACCAGGTTACAACGTGCGTTACTCACGATCCGAGAAACCTTACTACTGGCTTATACATCTTTGCATCCGCCTTTCACAATGACCCCGTTCGTCCACTCCACTCCACACCTTACTTAAAGTATAGTGTCGATGCCCTGCCCCTGGTGCAGGCGGGATGTGCCGCGTCTTGTCTTATGTACTTGGGTGAGGAATAGGCCCGATAGACGAGAGCATCGCACCGCGACGGACGCGACTTTGATGGTCCCGAGACACCGCAACGACCCAGGCCCCGTCAGCCCGGTAGGTAGCTCCTCCCTTTAAGTCATGTGGTCATATACAGAGTATTATATAGGTTGCAATTTCGATCGAAATGTTCAACCTCTTCGTTATCCTTTTCCCCAGACTTGCGGGGCTCCGGTTGCCGCCACCATCTATCTCCTCTTCCCCCCTTGTTGTGGTGGTGCCTTTGTAACGCTCATGGTTCTGCTATCATGATATGCCAGGGCATACATACTGGCGTAGTGACGGCTCCGAAAAAAGGCTGCGGGGAGAGGTCTTATACTAGTTTGACAGTCGCGTATATAAGCAAGGATTGTTTCTACGTATGTCTTACGTTAAGCTTATTAACGTCATGCTGTTGGTAATCAACCATCTGTCTATCTAGAAAGCAGAGGGCAGCAGCAGCGCTTCGTTTCACTGCCGCTGAGCTTCACGAGATATACATTGACATAGCATAGTACGACGACGGCTTATCTGGCATCGCTACATCGGCCGTGGGAGGGGTGAGGGGATGACATGGGCTACGACGTTTCTGAGATTTTGTCTCTGCCGTAGGTGGTGTTGCCCAGACGCGCGGGTCTGTATGAGACAATCGACCGGATTCCCCGAGATTGCTTGTATTCACTGTAATCTCGTGAATAAGCGAGTACGACGCGGTTCTGACACCTCTTTCGTGTTGAATGATTGGGGCTCTGGGTTTCTAGACGAAGGTCTCACTTACGTATCCCTCATGCCCCCCTCTCGGTGATAAATATCGCTCTGCTTCGCCCCTCCTTGACGGTAAGTTAAACCGAACATCTGGATTGCCGAGGAGGGATTCAATAGGCAAGGGATCAGTGGCAGCAGATACAGCTGAGCTCTTATCTTCCACAGCATATATTAAGGCGAGACATCTTAATGAGCGGCGTCAGTCTAGCTTGATAGGCGTGTCCATCGTTAGGTTCTTAATTCGCAGGTAAAACATGGGACTCTTGAGCATCGAATCCCGCGACCAACGTCTCGAGCTTTAATGGACTTGGCAAGTATTGTAAGAGAGGGAGAGGCTGAATAGCCTGTTGCTAATGACCTGTTGCTCTATGATCATAGGTACGGTGTGTCATGAATGGTAGTCTCCGGTTGTTAGCGGCGCCTTCTCTCGTTGATCGTTCTTTAATACAGACAGCTCCGCGGTAGATCCGCCCAGGTGTTATTAGTTGTCAGTAGCTACGGAAAGATCATGGCTTTTAATGTGGACGAGAACCTAACTAGACGAGACTCTGAGCTTGAGTAGATACCCAGGAGCATTTCCACTTAAAATCAGGCGCCTTCTTTAAGAAGCAATATCGAACATACTGCCCCGGAACTGGTGATGTAACTAAATGCTCAGATAGCATCGTTCCTAGTATTGTTGCCTATATAGACACATTACGGAAGATTTTTGAGTGCTTTGGGGACACTATCTCAGTGGCGAAAGTTACACTTCGAGCCTCTTCCTTGGGAAATGGCTAGAATACTTCATCGGGGGAAAGTAGGAAACTACAGCATAGATACCAAGCCTTCGGTTTTCATCGACTTAGACTGGTATTGTTTGGCTGTATGGATCCGTTTTCACGTTGGGGGAAGGATATGATATGTATATTCACGTACATCTAAGCCTTCGTATTTATAACACCAGATGAAGGAAGGTAGGAAGTCGTCAGTGTTTTATAAAAATCTAGTCATAAATTGTTCATTCCCATCAAGATCCGCCTACATTGCGCTAAGCAAGCCAGTATATAGTCTCTTTATAACCAGTATTTCAACCATTTTGAACAGACACCAGTGAACCCAGCATGAAGCCTCGCTCATGATTGCGTTCCCCAATCCATCCCCATATTCGCATTGCCCATACCGTTGTTTCCATACCCGAGGCCCGTCGTGTTTAAGTAACTATCTATGTCCGCCATGCCTTGGTTTTCTAGTACACCCATCAGCTCGATCTGCTGTGCTTGGCTAAGGCTTCCTTGTCTCTCCGGGGGTAGGCGTGAGGGATCAAAGCTGCTGCTCTCCATGCCGTCGAATCCATTCATGCCGGAAGCATTGCCCCAGAAGCCTGCCCCCATGCTACCAAAGGAATAGGGCGAGATAAATGGTGGCGGAGGATTGAACCAGTCGGTGACAGTGGTGGCCTGTGGCAAAGGGCGTTGTCCGTGGGGTAGCTGGCCTGGTGGAAGAGGTGGAATAGTGAATGCAGGTAGTGGTGGACGCTGTTGCGTTTGTGGCATATTATTGGGAAGCATAGCTTCGGGAGAGCTCTGAGATGCAGATGTTACAAGTAATGCACTCGATACTAGCGGTGTACTCATAGTACTTAAGGCTGGAGTAGCAGCTTGTATCGAGGACATGGTCTCGGGAGGTGTCTGTGCAAGCTGCGGTGATGAAAGGAATGGCGGAGATATAGTAGCACTCTCGGAAGGAGGTGGACTAGGATCGATACCAGGTAGGCCTTCTACTTGAGTGAAGTCAGGAGGAAAGTAACTAAAACGACGACCAGTGTGGTCGTTGGAGGCCGGGTTTAGGAAAATGGAATTGGACCGGAATGTAGGGTGTTGTGGAAGGGAACTGTCAAGGCTGTAAGTGTCTACGGACTCAGGTGCCGAACCGAAAACATATCCGAATTGAGGCGGGTTGAAAGTGGGTGCACCCGGCTTGGATGTTGCCATCCCGCCTGATAGTTCCATGGAGTTGGGTGAGTTAGTCTCGGGTTGTGATGGTGGTGTATTAAGAGAGCCTGGGCTTGATAGATGAGGAGTGCCGCTGGAATCATAACTCTGAAGACAAGCTTTGGTGAGGATAGTGTATAGTTCAGACGCTGATGCAGTACCCGGCCACCGCTCAACACACTGGTCGATAATGTCGAGTGCGATGTTTACAAGTTCTTGTACCTCCTCCTTGGAATGTGCTGCGCGGATATCTGCATAGCTTGTCACGCACCATAGTAGAGTGTTGAGCGACATATACAGAGTTAACAGGAAGACCCATGTTATATCTACGGCAGCTGACATCATCTGCTTGCTTGAGATATCTATTACAAAGGCAGCGGAGTCGAAGCACTTTGTGGCAGAGTGTACTGATGGCCGCGGCACTTGTGGTGAAGGGCGGTGAAGAGTCACTACCATTGTATGGTATCTACCTGTGAACCTACAAAGAGTTAGTTCGACGTTGTCATTTTGGAGAAAAATAGGAGACTTGCCATGGCTTGCACCATGGAGGTTTCTCAGGAGATGACCTCAGCCATTGGTCCATCTGTGCCTCCATGTTGGCAAACCAAGGATGATGTGCATTCCTTGGTTCTGGACGCTTCATCTCATACAGTGTGCGGCGGATTTCAGCTTGGAGCACTCGCATTTTGCAGAAGTGAATAGCCACAAGCTTCTTTTCATCTGGCGGCCCGGGCGTAATGCCATTCTCCGAAATGTTTGCATCGGGTACAGTCTCAAACCACTTGATGTCAACTATATCATCAGTCTTAGCAAACCCGTTTGGTCGACCCATAGAGTGAGATAGCCCGAGTTCCAAGTTGCTCACGATCCAGCTGAGTCGCCGGCGCATGTCCAAAGACAAAGGGTCGTTAGCGCCCAAAGCAATCGTCTTCTCATCCGCGAGGCCTAACTGTTGACTGATCCTCGTCGCGAGGCCAACCACGTAGTATACGGCTGTCCGTGTCGGCGTTAGTAGTGAATATTGGCCTATCAACACCAGACACTGAAGTGTTTTAAGGTCCTTTGGCCGGACAACCGCCTCGTAGTACTGCATTGCTGCGAGGTAATAGCTATCAGCAAGTCCAGCATAATTAGAGTCGAGCTTTTGCATGCTGATGGCCATTACTAGACGGACGATAAAGTTTTGGTATGGATCCTGGCTGCCCGCATAAACATCCTCGAGAGCATTGGCGAGTATCCTCTCATGAAGGGCCGGGGTAAACACCTGAGCTGTTTTCGTCTTAAAGTTAGGTTTCCATTTTAGGGCATCAGGTATTGCATCACCTTACCTCGTTGATGGAAAACTTCAATGAGTTTATCAGCGATGCCTCTACTTGGAAGACCCGCTGCTGCTACCGCGCTGACCATGGGATAACTCTTTTTTCGAGGATTTGCGACTGGCATGCTGAAAGACTGTGATCGATTACCAGCAACAGGATCCATGGAACTCGCAGCTTTCCGCCTTCCCTTGACATCGGGTATGAGTTCTGAAATCCGGCCTGTAGTAGTATAACGCTTCGCTTGTTCCATCACAATACGCGTCATGGCAATCCCACTAGACGGGCCTAGATATCGAGGCGTTTCGTCGGTTTCGTTCAGTCTTACAAGACCACCGGGGCGAAGAAAGTCTTCTTGATCTTTGATGTGGAGATCGTCTTCATCAATGTATTGACTAAGCTCGGCATCCAGAGTACGAACTGTCTCTTGGAGCTTAACAACATAATATCGACTTATCTTTTTACCCTTTGTAGTGTCGAAATATTCGCATATAGAACCCGACCGTTCGCAAGGGAGGCATCGAGGCAGCGTCGGATCGCATCGGGTTTTCCTCTAAGCAGCGGAAGTTAACGCCTGACAGTGCACTTCCAGAGCAGACGGCAGACAATCAACGCCATATCATAGGACAACTGTAAAAGATGCGCTATACTGACCTGGCGACAGCGACAACAAGCCGTTAAAGTATGCGCAATGCGATGCGAATTTTCGTGTTCCCCGTGCTCATCGCCGTGTGCTGTCTTGCTCGGGGAAAATTGGTGATGCGGCGGTGGCTTTGGAGCATGGCCACCGAGGCCATCGACCTGGCGGAAGACAATAGAGGCATCCATCGACAGGCTTCTGCTATTGTACCGGCGGTGAGATTACTTTGGGTATGACACCAGAGCCTCTCGTGGTCTTACACTTTTACGCGCGCAGGCACGCGGGGGAACCGTTCTCGCTCGGTCGCACAATGTCGTAGGGGTTCAGTCAAGTCTCTACCGTGGTGGTAGGTATATGGGCGTAGGGAAAGTTGGTTCGGTGAACCGATGCGCTATCCTATCGTATTCTCTCATTTATGGGAACATAGAGTATGGCAATACTTTTGTCTAGTTTTGTTTATTTAACAACACAAGACAACTCCGCCATCAATAAGGTTGTGATATCATTTTCTACGTATTTCTGGCGCATAGTTTTCAGGGGGTGCTGGATAGTGAGCGCTAGGTTAAATGGATCCCTGAACACTACCTTCTTCCAGTAGGCAGATGAATAATAGGTCGCCCGCACTTCGCAGCTCATCCAAGAGCGCCGATTGGTCCGTCAAAGTGTACAGTACACTGTACGGCTGACAGTTCACGGCATTGGGGGCTACAGTTTGCCAAGTCCAAGGCTTCAAGAGGATCAACAGAAAGGGACACTGATATGGACATTGATAGAGACAAGCCCCGCAGGTTTCAGGGCCTCATATGTTTAGACTTTTGTTCAGCCTCTTCCGGTCTTTCTGATTTGCGTTTCCACGTGGCGAAGGCCCAATCCTCGGTGTCTCAGACGGCTACAAGTGGGAAAGCCGGTGCTGATTATTGCTTAATAAAATGGATTTGTTAAGACCTTGCTGCGGGGAAGCCGGCCTGTTAAACATACCCATAATGTACGATGCTGTAAGTTAGGCCTGTCATGCTTATTAGGTGGGTTCTTCCCGCCTGTCAGTTGACTCGGCGCCCGAGTCGTCGATCGCCGAGTACTACCTATTATTTGAATAGTGCTATGTCCCGCGATGCGCTGGTCGCTCTGCTAGATCCCACATCCGACGCTAAGGCAAGAACCTATTTGCCCTTCTGTGAGCAAAGAAGGGCAGCCTGGCTGGTCCGTCTTGGTTCGATCAATGAAGCATACTGATGGCTACATCGTACATGATAGTTTCTTGCCTGAATGCCAAAAATATAACAGGCTAGGCACCAATGGAGGCTTCGGTTCGGCAGGGACCCTAGCCTACTGCATGAGTGAATATCATGAAACAATGTTATACTGGAGGAAGTGTTGCTGTTGATACAGTCACGTTAATGGTATGCTGTTGGGTATAGGCAAAATCATTTAGAAAAGCTACAGTAGAAATAGGAGGCATAATTACTGTATCTCCCTGATAGGATGGAATGGACACCTCAGGGTTTAACGTGAATAACTTGTTTCCGTCGAAGTGTCCCGATAACTTACATCCTGAGGATAGACGTTGATTGTAGCAGATAGTGCATGCGATTCCCCCTTGAGGCTTAGTGAAGGCTCAGGAGACAAGTGCGACTCTATTCAAAGGCGTATTTCCAGGGTCCGATACACGTTTCCCTCTGTGTTCTATTTTGAAAACTACCGCCGCATGGGAAGGATTCAAATACTCCATCCTAGAACAAGTTCGAGCGAGGCTCAAGAACATCTCTATCACTGTTTGGTTTCACTGCTTGGCTATACGCTATACATCAATATTACCAAGTCATCATCCCCCACTCTCAACCTCTGGGTCTTGTATTGGGTCTCGGGTGACACCACCTACCTGTCTAGACCAGGTTCTACAGCCTTCTGACTGGTGAAAAAGGGGGCGGGGGGATTGTCAGTAAGGGTCTATCTATCTACAGTTAGGTTTTCCCAAGGGATGGCCAAGACCCCGCAGCCCACTCCCGACTCCTAGCCTACCTTTCTCGAGGTCTGGGCTAAGGCTTACTCTGTTTATCATATACTAGTCGGGAAACTCGTCGCCGCATATACACGAGACTCCCTAGGCTTTACTTCCGAAGAGCAAATATGCGCGTGTCTGCATTTGCTTCCCTAGTTCATCCCTAAGAAATACTCGGAACTGATTAGAGGAGAGGCTCTATCTCGGCCCGCGTCAAGCTAAAATAATCCCGCCAAGCCTCCAAACCCATTAAGACTGCATATTGGCGGGGCAAAGGGTTGCGTAACGGCACGAAATGCGCTTCGGCGCTTATATTGGCACCAGATACTGCGTACTATCAACGCCTTGCCACTATCATAGCCGGTCGGCGACGGGGATACTCTTCTGTAATCCACAACACGGCCTGTCGAATCGGTTTGGTGAATCCCAGGCGTCCCGGTGTGCCGCTGTCCGTCTGGCGCAATGCCGCGGTCAAGTTTTTCAGATAACCCGCTGCTACGGGTGTCCCGTCCAGTATCGGCTTGTTCCAGATGTAAGCGCAGTTCTCTCTAAATGTGTGACAGACTGAGACTAATGAACTCTGCATAGGTCGGTCTGCCAAGGTCAAGGTCAGTGATGCCGGCCCAGGGTTCCCAGCGTGTTGGTCCTAACATCACCAGTGCGATGGTAAATTACCCGCGTGTACGGCCTGTGAGAAGGCCGGCCGTGAGAATGAATGCTCAGCAGCCAACGACCAGTTTGCCAGGGGCAAGGAACGAAGGCAAGCCAATTCTAAGTTTTGTGAAGCCCTGGTAATTGCACATGACTAACGCCCTAGCAGCTATGTGGCCGCGCTTGAGCTTCGAATAGAGAAAATGGAGAGGCGCCTGGCTTTTGCGCGATCGAGAAAGGCATCCCTGGCTCAACATGCATCTTTGCCGCCCATGCCTCAAACTGATCGGAAAGACTCTCTGGCTAATATCCAAGCTGCCATGTATCGCAAGGCCGCAAGGAGTCGCGAAAACTCGGATGTCAATTCGCTCATATCCGACTTCGGTTTCCTGTGCGTCGTTTATCTCGATCGCGTCTATCTAAGTGCTAATTGTTGTGTGAAGTTCCGTCAATGCGACGACGAGGGACTTCGAGCCATCTACAAGTAATATGACGTTTGCTCGACTTGTGCTGGCTGCCGCTACGAATGATCCTCTCCCCAAAGACAACAACTGGCAAATGCCACAGAGACAGGCCGCCATTGCATTAGCCCAATATTATATTAACAATATATATTGTCTCTACCCTGCCTTCTCCGAGACCAATTTATATAATGTTCTCGAGCAGCTGTATTCAAACCAGGATCGGATCGTGAAAGACAGCGACTATTGGCTTCTTTATATGGTTCTCGCTATTAGCTCTAGTGCACAGAGCCAAGTCAATAATGACCAGTATTACATCGACGGTCTTTACCTCGCCTCCCGAGCTCTCAGACACGCAGATCAAGCACTCATGCCTGGCTATACGACTCAAATACAATCACTTATCCTACTAACACAATACTCAACCCTGGACCCAGCTCATTTTGACAGCTGGCATTTAATCGGGTTTACCTGCCGGGCGGTCATAGACTTGGGGTTTCACCAGGACCCTCCGCCAGAGCAAATGTCTGACAAGTCATTGCTAGATATGCGACGGAAGACATTCTATTGCGTATACTCGTTAGATAGGTATGGGGAATGCACTCATATATAGCGAATCGATTATAGCTAACCTGTTTCTCTAGGTCAATCAGCATGGTCCTCACGCGCGCTTTCTCGTTCACAGATGCAGCTGCGAACGTGGCCTTCCCGAGATCCTCATCTTTCAACCGCAGGGCGTCAATCACCGGCCAATACCTGTCAAGCTGCGAACCAGCCCTATTGCTGTTTCAACTCCGGCGGGCGCAATCGCACTGGTATCAGTTATTGTCTCAGTCAGATTCAACTCCACTACCCGACGCAAACTTCATCTGGCAGATATGTCGGGAAATGCAAGAATGGGCCGAGAGACTCCCCAACTCGCTTCCAATAGGCGTGAGGGAACTCTTCGATCTTGAGTTGCGCTACAGTTTTGTCTACTGCATGTCACCGTCAGTTAGATCACCCGCCCTTACCGACTATGACCGACTCTTCATCTTCGAGCATGCCATCGCTTATTTGGACCACATTTATGAAATAGCGCACAGCGGGCGCAACACGGGCTTCTACTCGTATCATGATGCGCTCCGTGTGTTTTTCATGGCAAACCAATTTGTTGCTGTTATACGCGACGCAGAAGACCTACTTCTCTCCGGTATAATTCCGCAACCACCCTACTCGACGGCGGTGCCCCCTCCACCACTTCCGCGTCGGATGGGGGGCACAGGCTTCGATAATTTGGAGAGAAGCCTGGCGTGTCTGGAGCGCACCACGAGTACGTTGGCGAAATACGGCGAGCGGTGGGATGATTCGGTGTCATTGAGACAGACTTTTGATTTGCTATCTCAAGATGTCGTTGACCGATTACGTATGAGACGACAAATCAAACAACAACCATCGCCACCTCGATCTATGCAGGCGCAGATGGGCAGAGATGTGCGATGGGTCGACGTAAATATGGAAGCTATGATGAGAGGGGGCATTGGTGGTCCGAGGACTTAACGTTGCGGGTTGGACCGGGACATCTATACAGCGAGGGACTGACTATTCGGTGTTTGGCAAGGACTAGAGCGCGGTGTCTGGTATACTATCATGGCGAAACATGTATTTTAATAACTGGGATAGGGAAGTTTCTTATGATCACGCACCAACTTACTTCTGACTAAACGAGCTCGAGCGAAGGTCTTGGCATAGACTGTTGGTCTTGATGGATCAACGGAAATCGCCGTTGCATGTTCGTTGGGCGACGTACTACTGTACTAGTATCTCGTTTGAATGGGATTTCAAAGCTTATGAAATAGTGAAGAAATATGCGATGTCGGCACCGTCTAGGCAGTCGTATTTATATTTACAACAGACCGCTACTGTCACTTCACGTACCCTTAGATACCCCCGTTTATCTCAATTACATATATTTGATTTCATAGTGGATTTCGTACTGACTCCATCTTGAGGAAATAGGTATATAAGACGACTCCACGTACTATATACTAATAACCCGCGGGGAAACTCTGATTGGTGGAACTCAACTTTGTTATATTCTCCGCAAATCCCCAGTTTCCCCAGCCTTCTCGACTCCCAAACGGCACTATACCCGGCTTCCCCCCTGCTAAACCTGGACTGGGGAGATTTCGAGTCTGTGGAGAGAAAGTTTCGATAGTTAATATCATAGGCGGCTTAGCTGAAAGGAGTTTTCTCTTGCTGGTTCGGTGTAGAATCGTGTGAAGATTCGATATGATGGGAGGCAATGAGCAATAGAGAGACAAGCAGTGGTGTTACGGACCCTCGAACAAGGCTCTTTTATCGAGTTGCCACGCGAAATGGGTCGTTCTGTGTCTGTCAGCTGGGATAGTACATATCACCCCATGTCGTTGGTAACCGAGACCAGGGACCTACATGATGACCAATTGAAGCTAAGAGGTGGGCGACGCGCAACCAATGGCTATGGGGAAATAATAGAAGGCGAACTCACGTTGGACATCTTGATCTAGATCCTAGCGACCTGATAGCGCCGAGGGGATGGACCATGGGAACCATTCTTATATTCGGACACACCCTCCCGGGGAGCCTCTTCCCCCTTCTCTTTCTTCTTTCCATCCGGCTCGGCTGACAGGTCGCTTGTCAATATTTCTCCGGAGATAACAAGGAATAGCTTGAAGAGTTGTTGCTCGTCAACATTCAAGATGTTCACTTCAAAGAAAGTCTACAACTGGTAGGTTTCCACCATGGGTTTCTACGTATGCTGACTGGAATGTTGCTGATATATCGGTCCTAAGGTATATCGCCTTGGTGGCGGCGATGTGCATGGTCTTATATGGATATGATGCCTCTGTATTCAACGCTGCCCAGGGGTCCGATAACTGGCTCGAGTGGTTCAATCTCAACTCTGTAAGTCCCTAGACATTAATGATCCCGTAGTCGAATACGGCTAACCATCCAACAGGATAACGATGGGTACCTGATCGGTCTCGTGAATACCGCATATACCATTGGAGCTATTGTTTCCGGCTTCTTTTTTGGTGGCCCGGTTGTACGTAAATCTCTTACCGATATTCTGCTAGTTGTATCTAATCTCGACATAGGCCGACTATTTCGGAAGACGCTGGGGAATGGGACTTGGTTGCTTCATCACTATCATTGCGACGTTCGTCCAAGCCTTCGCCCCACGACATAACATAGGCGCATTCATTGGCGGCCGCGTTTTGATCGGTCTGGGCCAAGGTCTAGCACTGAGTACGTCGATCATCACCAAGCCTCTTATATCGAAATACTGACAAAGACGCAGCTGCCGGTCCTATCTACATTGGTGAAGTATCACTGCCCGAAGTCCGCGGTCGCGTCATGACATTCTGGCAAACCTTCTACAGCGTAGGAAGCTTCATCGCGTACTGGATCGCCTACGCCGCCAATCTCCACAGGAAGACCCTAGGCAACTGGGACTGGCGTCTCGTCGTCATCTTCCAGATCCTGGTCCCGCTCCTCATCATCATTCTACTCCCCTGGCAACCCGAGTCGCCGCGCTGGTGGATCAAGCGCCACAACAACATCGAGGAGGCGAAGAAGGCGCTGCGCCGCATCCGAGAGACGGAGCAGGAGGTCGAGGACGAGATCCTCGCCATCCGCGAGGCCATCGAGTACGAGAACGAGGCCATCAGCGGGTCGTACACGGCGCTGTTCAAGGACCCGTCCATCCGCAAGCGGCTCGGCCTCGCCTTTGTTATTAACGTCGGACAGCAGCTCTCGGGCCAGGGCACGCTCAACTCGTACTCGAGCGCCATATACAAGAAGATCTGGACCTCGAGCGAGACCATCAACCTCATCAACGCGCTCAACGCCACCTTCGGCATCCTGTTCACCCTCAACGCCCTCTGGACTGCTGACCGCTTTGGCCGGCGCTGGCTGCTGATTGTCGGCGCGCTCGGAATGGCTACTTGCATGCTTATTGTGCCTATTGTCGGCCTCAAGACGCCTGATGTCATCGCGGCTGATGGAACGGCGACTAAGACGCAGCCCGTTGGCATCGCCATTGTCTTCCTGCTGTTCCTTTTCATCTTCTTCTACAAGCCATCGTGGGGCGCGTAAGTAGAACCCTCTTCTCCCATTTTCTCGAAAGAAATTGCAATTCACTAACGTGTAACCCAACAGTACCGTCTGGATGTGGACCTCAGAAGTCTTCAGCATGAACGTGCGCGCGCAAGCCGTCGGCATGTGCTCGCAGAGCCAGAACGTGGCCAACACCATCTTCCAGCAATTCTTCCCCATCTTCCTGGCCAACGAGGGGCTGAAATGTCTGTTCTTCTTCTTCGCGACAAACATCCTGCTCGCGATCTTCGTCTACTTCTGCATCCCCGAGACCAAGCAGGTCTCGCTCGAGGAGATGGACGCCCTCTTCGGCGGCCAGAACCATGTTGAGAAGGGCGGGCAGATTCTCGGTGTTGCGGATGCGAGACATGCTGAGAGGGTTAGTAGTGACCCCGAGAAGGACCCTGTTGTTCATCGCGAGGAGATTTCGGCTGCGTAAGGGGGTTTGTATATTTGTGTGAATGTGTTTGAGAATGTAATTGATACGTGGAATTACATAGAGTAATGTATACATATGCTTCGATTATATACTTCAAGGTTGTTTGAAATGCCGATGTATAATTTATTAATCACGCATAATTCTAATCGATGATACTTTAGCATCATGATAGTACTTAAGTACAGTAGACCGTGTATTCAAAGTTTAAGTAATTTTTGAGGCTTATTGTCGTATAGGTGCCTACACTTGAAGCTTAACAAGCTTTAAGGACTTCGAATATAGAACCTTTAATTTCCCCCTTTTCACATTTCATATATCCATTTTTTAATCCTTTTCCTTTAGAAAGTATAAAGTTGATAGTATTCTAAATATATGCTGTTGTGGACGGCTATAACGTCGGGTATAGACCCTTTCATATAGATATGCATCGGAGGTTATCTTCCCGGGTTGCTGAGGCGGGGGCTAATTACCTACTTAAGTAACACCGCATGGTTTGTTCTCCATCGTATCATCAACTTTCGATGGACATGCCTAGGGTTGACTCCGGGGATTTGTATACAGAATTTCAGAGAGAAATGTCTATTTGAATAAATCAAAAATATTACTACTAGTTCAATTAGGAGCGATGGCGAGGGTTCAATTCGTCGAGGACTTTGTCTTTATTAACCATGAAGATGCTACGGAGATCCAACCTATTGAAGCGGGGCATCTTCATGAGATTAACGACTTCATCAATGACGTCGCAGAGGAACTATGGGTTGTAAACAAGACGATCCACGACAACCCCGAGTTAGGGTATGAGGAATTCATCGCTCACGAGACATTGACAAAGTTCATGTCGAGTCGGAGTGGATGGAAGGTTACTCCCTCGGCTTATGGGTTGGCGACAGCTTGGGTCGCGGTGTTTGATAGCGGAAAGAAGGGACCTGTTGTGTCATTCAATGTGGAGATGGGTGTGTTACGGGTTTCCTATGTTAGTCCTTTGATTGGCACATGCTAATGGATTGGAGTAGATGCATTAGATGGCATCGGACATGCCTGTGGTCATAACCTCATCGCGACGGCCTCGGTGGCGGCAGGTCTAGCCGTGGGGGAGATACTAAGACAGGGGAAACTAGGCGGTAAAGTGGTACTCTTCGGGACGCCCGCGGAAGAGGGTGAGCAGCCACCATTCAACATGCAATTCAGGGACGGGTGACTTGTTTACTGATCACTGGGCATCGATGTCCATCTAGGCGGCGGAGGAAAGATCAAGCTGTTACGGGCTGGAGCCTACCGAGATCACAAGGTCGACATTAATCTGCTGTCACATCCCGGTATCACCAGGAACCACGCACTTATGCGCACGTCGGCCTATACAGCTTTCAGAGTAGAATACTTTGGACGTGAAGCCCACGCAGCGGCGAATCCGTGGCTAGGCATCAACGCCTTGGACGCACTCATCACGGCGTACAACGCCATTTCTGTGCTCCGCCAGCAGACGATGCCCGGCGACGTGATACAGGGCAACATCACCGCTGGCGGTGTGCGGCCCAACATCATCCACGCATACACAGCGGGCAACTTCGTCGTGCGAGCGAACACGCAGGCAAGGCTGGGTGAATTGAGGAAGAAGGTCGACGCCTGCTTCAATGCCGGCGCGGCCGCAACGGGAGCGACGCTCAGGGTGACGCCGGTGCAGACGTACGCGGACCACGTCCCCAACCGCCTGCTCGCAGACCACTACCGTCGCCACTTCAACCAGCTCTCCCCACCGGACCCGATCCCCGACAACCCCGACGTCGACGAGATCGAGGGGCGCACGATGGCCAGCACCGATCAGGGCGACATCAGCTACGCCATGCCGAGCCTCAACGTCGGGTTCTCGATCCCTGCTGGCCCAGGGGGCGCGGGACCTCACAACCCTGGTTTCGCCAAAGCAGCGGGGACGAGACTTGCTTTTGAGAACTGCCTCCGTGTTGGGAAAGCCATGGCTGCTGTTGCTGTGGATGTCTTAGGGGACCTAAGATTTCTGGATGAGGTGAAGAAGGAATGGAAGCAGGACATTCGGCAGGGATCCGTATAAAACATGTATGCATTTTTCATTTTTTATTTTCACTGTGGGCAATTAATTCATTTTCACGAAATAGGGAGGCTAGAATACTAGCCATCCATTCCATTACTTGCTCTCTTTAGAAAGAATAGGTAGAAGTAAGGGAGCTTACCCTAGAGTAGATGTCCCGCCTGCAGGCTGTACCTGAATATCTACCTCCATTTACGTACCCGTGCCTATCTACTTACTCCGGTCATACTAAGGTAGTAGGTGCACTCATCACGTGCAGATAGAGCCAAAAACAGCAGGCTCGATTGTCCCACCCTGTCCCACCATGAAAGATAATGAATGCTAATGCGATAAGAGAACGGTACAGGGCGGGTTGCGCTCTTGTCAGGTACTGAAAAGCTAAAAAGTCTCGGACGCACGAATCAGCAGTTGCCGTTGCTGTAGTGCAGTTCCGAAATCTGCAACAACGAACAACGCTTCCAAGGAGTTCTACTTGCGCCCTCACTTGCCTGTATAACTTATTTAATATACCTGCGACTTCCAACGTACGAGCCCTTTTGTTTTGAGAGACCTAGACTCCCGTCTTGTATCATGCTATCCTCAGCATAAGAGCAGTCTCAGTGCCAATCTCAGTATCAGCATTGGCATCGGCATCAATGTCTGTATATTTACATCAGCACCATTATTATAGTCCTTTTCAGACGTACTAAACACATATTCTTCTTCCTCTCGCTCTCGCTCTCGCTCTCACTGCTTCCAAGTAAGCTCGGATCGTGTAAATCGCCCTTCTTACCGAGTGCAAATATAAAGTAGCCTGCCTACCCACTACTACTTCGTCCTAAACTCGAGAGTCCCGCTACGTCGAACAGCTTAGATCGGCTTCAATGTGCAATGGGAAAGAAGAACAAGAAATCAGCGGCAGGCGAGTCGCCCGCCGAGATAGGAGGAGGCCAGGCTTCGCCGCAGACCGCCGCCAAGAACAATAACAACAAAGCCCCTACTGCCACTGCGTCTGCGCCGTCTCTCTCTCCCTCGGCTCTCGTTATTTGTAGGAACAAGTGAGTCTTGGACCCGGCCTGCCAAAGTTCAGCTTGGATAGCTGTATATTATATATAATTGGGCTTCCTGTGAGGTCAATTGTCTCGCGCTGCTGCGATTTCCTGTGATGCCTCTCTATTATGTACACATATGCTGACCGCGGTGACCTCTTCTCTTTTTGTAGGCATTGGCGATATATCTCCTCGTTTCATGGGCCATGGCTCCAATTACCTGTCGAGGTCCTCGAAACTCTCGCGAATGCGAATTACTATATGCCCCTTCCACGCCCTGTCGACCCGGCCGTCTTCTATGACCTGGTCAAGATCAGGCAGCTCGTCGATGGCGCCGTAGATCTGACCGTGCGTGCCGCTAATGGTGTAGCCTCTTCTGCCTTGTCCAACTCTCTTGCTGGTGGTGCCGCGCATCACATGCAGGCGCTGGGACTTGGCTTTGGCAATACCGGAGGCGCAAGGCTCAGTCCCGAGAGGAGGTTTCGCATGCGCGAGCAGGCTACCCAGAAGCTGTCGCGCGCCTATCGTCTCGATGAGATAGCTTCAAGTGTTGCTACCATGCAATCAACATCTACGCTAGAGAACGTGGCCGCACTGGTGCTGCAGCGAGCACCTCACGATCCAGACGCGAACTATGTTCATTTCTTCCACGAGAAGATCCCGTCCAGACAACTCGCAGAGTGTACGGACTTGCGCACTTTAGACATAATCATTTCTCAGCGGTCGTCGGATTGTGAGCCTTTGCGCACGCGCGCTATTGTTAAAATGTTCAAGGAGGATTTTGAAGGGGCAGCTCACGATCTCACTACTGCACTGGCCGTCTACCGCCTTAATCGACCACATGAACCTCCCGCCGAAGAGTCCATGCAGCTTGAACGCAGGGCTGGCAGACGTCGGGATAACCCACCCCTTGACGAGAAAGATCACCCAAGCAGCACCGAAGTGCAGTTGTTATTTCAACGTGCAGGTTGTTACCTGACCCTGGCGTGCGACCATGTTGAGTTCGCACTGACAGGGGATCCCAGTGCACAGGCTGGCGAACCCTCGAATAATGTCGGTTGTGCTAATGGAACCGCAACTACAACTGGAGAAGGTGTCCCTGATGGTACACCAGCTCAACCCGCAGATCAAGCGCCGACTAGAAAGCAAGTCGAAAGCAGAAAAATCGTGCGACTATACGCGAAGCGTGCATTGCGAGACTACATGGAGTACCTTAGACACTTTCACTATTCACCTAATTTGCCAATTGAGGTATCCGATGATTTCAGCCGTCAGGTTAACCAAGCACAACACCGGAACAAGAGATACTACGGACAGTCTCGCTGGGCCTCCCAAGATTCGAACAGCCTGACCGCTAGCTCAGTCGGGCACACCGTCTACCCGTTAGCAACCTTGTTTTCCGCTACACCACCCGCAGATCTTCCTCCATATCCATCCAACGAGATTGTTTATGGGACATCTGTATCTAATCTCTCCACGGCCGTGGAGATAACGACAGAAGTTGTAACATATCACCCCCTGCTCACTGACGTTTTGCATTCATTGCTACTATGTCACAGCCTCGTTCAGACATCGACGAAAGAACTTCAACGTCACGCATATATGGTGGCACGTCTGGCGAGACTAGCAGACGGCTATCCGGTCTTCCAGGCTAGTAGGTCACCTGCACGTGCAGACTGGATAGACGTATTGCGTCGTGCAGAGAATTGGATCGGACTTGGCTCAAGCTGGGAGGTGCTTTGTGCTCCTGCACCCCTCCCAATTCCACCATCTGCCAACAGCGTGTCCACTGCTACCACTGGCCTTAATGCATTATCTATCACGAGCCCTACCACTCCTACGGAGACAGACGAACAGCGCAAGGAACGAATGAGACGCCAAGCGATCATCGAAGCGTTAGAAGACGAACGTGTTAATGACGAGGCCAGCTTTAAGGCGGCCATTCTCGCTCGTCAGAAACGCGCTGAAGCGGACCAGACTACGGCCTCCAACAGTCCATCTCCCAACACAACATCCGCTCCTAAGCGGTGGGCTGTCGATGATGGCAGAGAATATCCCCTCTTGACCGAGCGTGCGGAGGCCATTGCCCGTTGGATTCGTGACGCACCGACCGTATCCGGCACAGGTAGCGGAAAGCGTAAGAAGAAGCCAGGGGCTAAAAAGGTGTCATCAATCGAGAAGATGGACGAAAGCGTTGGCCAACCCGAGTCCTCTCCTGTCTAAGCGGTCCTCGTAGGTCGGGCAGAGTTAGGCCCTATATCTTCCTATGTAGAGTCAATAACCAAGTAACATGTAGTATACAGCTGTAAACTATGTATGGGTCATGCTCCATCGTTTGGGCATCTCAAGAGCGGTAAAAACAAAATAGACATCAAAAGAGCGCTGGTGAAAGCTTTCAATTTTTAGTACCGCCTAGTCAAGTCGTTTTTTCTTCCTTTCAGTCTTTGACTGCTTTTCGTGCTACCTACTAAGTACTCTAGGTTGTATGCTTCTTTACCTCGTTTTTTATTGTTTACTATGATGTCGCAACCCTATCCGGATTAGGAAACCGGAGGCACATACCGGGTTGCCGTGTTGGGATTCTACTGCTGAAACGATGATATAAGGTTTTCCAGCGTTAAAGCCTTCCTCCCATATGGGAAAGTAACATAGAAGGAGTACACCACGCTGTCAATTTTTGTGCGTCGCTTGAAGCCTCGCAGGTACAAGAGGCAGAGTTAGCATTCGCTTCACGACCCGTCATGCATGGCGGTACTAAGATTAGAAGCTGGGCAGATTTCGGGTAGGCTTTCCGTGCCCAAGACTGCTGCGTAAATCACCAATGTTGTCATCACGATGCCGCCGTGCAACATGGCCGCCTTACCTTGTTTATTCGCCACGATTCAAGGGCAGGGCCGTGCCACTGCCTTGGTTTTAGTTCAATATGATATCGGCTCCCGAGCCGCCAGTTCCCTGGTCGCCTACCATGTACGTCAGTTGTTCCGCGATGTTCTTGGCTCGTCCATCCGTGTAATAAAATCCGTCGACGAATCGGCTTGTCAACCTACGGGCATGGGTGCTGTTTCATGATAGATATACCGTCTAGGCGGCGAATCTGTCATGCTGCAGTAGTGTAGTAAGTTTTGTTTGTGCTCCAACTGCCTTGACGGAATGCTACCGTGAGGTCATATTCGTAATTAGACTCGGCAACTTTAAAGAGTGTCTTCACTGTAAGTGGTCGAGTCTTGCGCTGGTGTCATGGACCGCACATCCGACGAGTCAAATGAAGTGGTTCTCAATACGACCGACACACTATGCTTCTTTCTTCTAGCTACCTAACCCATCTATGACCTATGCAGCTGAATCTATCCATCTCACTACCTGATAAACAATTAATCAAGCCTTGACTACGATATAGTTGATGGCGATGTTGTCGTTTGTTGTTGTTATCTTAAACTAGAAACTCAAATTAAGTGCAGCGCTTGGCATCAGCCTCTGCACTCTGTCTCTCCACTTTGCTAAGAAAATTCATTTACTGGAGGCAGCGGATGGGAGACTATTTCCCACCAGCCAGGTCGCATAAATGAAGAGAACACCAGCTACCTGGCTCGTCTGCGCTCATCTCTGCGGGGACCTAACATTGCTCTCTGAACGACTCCTACCCTGGTGCGGAGTAACCCTGCGAAAATCGAAAACCGCAGAAGATCGCCATCATGCTTACCGCTTCGACAGGTGATTTACAAACTGAGGGTATACTATATCCAGATGCAATATTGTCTTGGAACCCTTCGTGATGGAGAGGATATGTGTGTGGTATGGGTAGACCAATGCTTGCGACGCTCGAAGACCAAACCCCCCCCCCCTCCATGTGTACGCATACGTATAAGCGCTCTGGCGCGCAACCCCCCGAAGCCGTCCTAGTCGCATTCGGTCGACTTCCTCCGTTGCCTTTGGGGAAAGGCCTCCAATGAGCGGGTCACCGCGATATCCACTTCCGGTGCCCTTGGCCGTACAATAACCGTAGTGTAGGCGTCTCCTAACTTAGCTCCCTTGGCCAAGCCGCCGCCCCGGTGCTCACTTTGCTCACTTTGCTCACTCTGTATGCGGATGGTTGTCGAATCTCAGGGGTCCCAGGCCCGATCACAGGCGTATGCGCGTCCTATTCTCGTCTTGGCCTAGTATGTGTGAAGGCGCGGACAGCACCTCGTCCTGCCCCTTGTGATCATTTTGGGCTTACCCCTGAGAGTTGAGTCCACGACTTGCTTCCCCATCGAGAAGATGGTTCACGGCCCGTCAGCCGGGACCCTTCGCCCTCCTAAGAAGTTTCCAAGGCCATCCATCCTCGGTGCTCCGTCCCTCCAGAGTCTAGAAATGGCAGATCTATTCTATTCGATCAACAAGGCTACATGGCGGCAACGAGGATCCTTGAGCAATATACATGATTCGCAGTCTATAGGGGACAAGGGGAGGGGGGTGGCTTGAAAAGATCGATATATAAGACTCTGATCTCGCAACTCTCCCCACGAATGCTTTTTGTGATTCACCACAGCAGCAGTCATCAAGAAGTCCTTCTTACCTTGACCTAGAGCAAGCTCTTCACCATGCACATGCACAGCAAACTTGCCGCCATCGGCGCCCTCGTGGCCACTGCTAAAGCCCAGTGCGCCGCCTCGCTCACGGCCGAGACGCATCCCGCCCTGACGTGGTCGCAGTGCTCGTCGGGCGGCAGCTGCAGCACCGTCAGCGGCAAGGTCGTCATCGACTCCAACTGGCGATGGGTGCACGACTCCTCGGGCACCAACTGCTACACCGGCAACGAGTGGGACACCTCGCTCTGCGCCGACGCCACCTCGTGCGTGACCGAGTGCTGCCTCGACGGCGCCGACTACGCCGGTACCTACGGTGCCACCACCTCTGGCAATGCCCTGACCCTCAAGTTCGTCACCCAGGGCCCGTACAGCAAGAACATCGGTAGCCGATTGTACCTCATGAAGGACGACTCTACCTACCAGAGCTTCAAGCTCCTCGGCAACGAATTCACCTTCGACGTCGACGTTTCTAACCTCCCGTGAGTCTTCCGCTTATGACTTGAATCAAGTGACAGAGAGAGAGAGAGAGAGAGAGAGAGGCGATCTAACTAAGTGTGCAGTTGCGGTTTGAACGGTGCTTTGTACTTCGTCTCCATGGACCTCGACGGTGGTAAGGCCAAGTACTCCGGCAACACCGCCGGTGCCAAGTACGGCACAGGTTACTGCGACTCGCAGTGCCCCCGCGATCTCAAGTTCATCGCTGGCAAGGTATGTCTACCATCTACTTACCCTGCCCACGACCCTAATACTATACAATCCGGTGTTCTGACAAGCATTACCCCAGGCCAACGTCGAAGGCTGGACCCCCTCGACCAACGACGTCAACGCCGGCGTCGGCGACATGGGCGCCTGCTGCGCGGAGATGGACATCTGGGAAGCCAACTCGATGGCGACGGCCTACACGCCGCACCCCTGCACGCAATCGACGTACCACGAGTGCGACGGCGACAACTGCGGCGGCACCTACTCCTCGGACCGGTACGCGGGCGACTGCGACCCGGACGGATGCGACTTCAACAGCTACCGCATGGGCGACACCAGCTTCTTCGGCAAGGGCCTGACGGTGGACACGTCGCAGAAGATCACGGTCGTCACGCAGTTCATCGAGTCGGGTGGCTCCCTGAGCGAGATCAAGCGCTTCTACGTGCAGGGCGGGAAGGTCATCCCCAACAGCGAGAGCACCATCTCGGGCGTCAGCGGCAACTCCATCACGCAGGACTTCTGCGACGCGCAGAAGACGGCCTTCGGGGACCAGAACATCTTCAACCAGCGTGGTGGTCTGGCCGGTATGGGCAAGGCCCTCGCGAGCGATATGGTGCTTGTCATGTCTATCTGGGACGACCATGCGGCTAATATGCTCTGGCTCGACTCTACGTACCCTGTTGATGGCACTGGGGCTGGTACTAAGCGTGGTGATTGCGCGACCACCTCGGGTGTCCCTGCTGATGTGGAGTCGCAGAGCCCGAATGCGAGTGTCATTTACTCGAACATTAAGTTCGGTCCTCTTAACTCGACTTTCACTGCTTAAAGGGGTCAATCCGGAATCCAAAATCGAAAAGAAAACACACACGCACAAAAGCGGGAGTGGTTTCCCAAGCTTGGCGACGTGGAGCGGGTTGTCTTGTCTTGTCTTGTCTCGTCTGTCTCGTCTGTCTGTCTTATTTATCCATCTTGCCTATCTGACTGTCTACTTGGTTTACTTCACTTTGGCTTGTAAATATTCTTTCCCATACATCGTGGGTTCCCCTTGGATATGGAAGAGGAGATATGATTAGGCGGGCGGAATGGCAGCCTTGCTCCACGCGCTTTCTTGTATATAGTTCTTCCCTCGTCGCCACGACTCCTTGCATTCAATGATCTTCCTGGCTAGCTGGCATGTTTCTTGCCTGGCTCGGCTTGATCTTTGACTTCCGTACATAGAGTATGCATATTTCTCGTTCCTACTTGATTGCTTTCCGTTCGCATGTGATTTATCCTTCATTTTAGTTATGCTTCGCTTTCAAGATTCTCCCCCGTGAATCGCCATAGAGTGAGGTGACTGCTTGACTCCCTTCGGCGAGCCTTGATACACACGCGTCCGGGCTTGAATACAGCGTTTTCAATACAGTTCTAAAGAGAGAAAAAAAAAAAAAAAAAAAAAAAAAGCATCAAGGGGAGAATGGCTGATAATGTTCCCGATAACTTTGAACTTCTCTCCGCATTCTCACTGAAATCGAATTAGTTCAAAACTCATAGTAATACTTTTATCATAATTTCAACTGTTCTCAAGGATTGAGAAGAAGACTCTGATGAAGTCCCATCAAGCTACGAGCGGGCATATGAGATTCTCTAGCAGCACGAAGACGGTTACCGAGACATTTATTCTAGATGTGGAACGAGCGATCGGTGGTACCACCAAGATTTTCGAAGCTGTCGATGCTGGTGCAGTAATATTTCAGGACTTTTCTTGTCAGGGGATTCAGGGGAGCTGGACATGAACCGCTTGGACATGATGAGTAAAGAGAATCGTGCCTTTGTTGACCATAGCGAAAATGATGTTGCACTTATTGATGTTCATGCTGTTGTTTTTGTTGTCGATTTTGCCACAAAGTACTTGAGTATCTACCAACTAGTCTAGGTACTTAACCTAGGTCTGTACCCGTGTCCCAGGAGATTACTTGATTAGGTAAGTAAGTAATTTACGCGTCTACCTTAGCGCGTCTGTGTGGGGCATACACACATCCCTGTCTATCTCCTGGTATGCACCTAACCTAGTCTAACCTACCTAGGTAGGTACGCTGTAATAAGTTGTCTTAGCGGGACCAAGTCTACGGAGTACAACTTTTCTCAATATGGCTTCATCTAAAGAAGGATTATTACAGCTCAATTCAAAGTTATAGTCACAGCTTATAACAGCAGTACGGCACCAGTACTCTTCAATTTCTAAAAATCGGTTCGGAGCCAGCACGCTTTTGATCACCGACTTTTATAAAGCGGGCAATATTCTAAGCTAGAGCAACAATTTGCAGCCAATTGAGGCTTCATACGGCTAAATCCCACGCGCTGGGCTGGTCATCACTTGCCAGTGCTGGTCTAGTCCGGCAAAGTAATTACTCCGCGATCCACCCGAACCCTCTGAGCAACGGCGGCGCGCGGTAGCGTAGCGTAGTATTGTACTTGTCTAGCTGATCCTAGAGCGCGTGCCGCTCTCTCTCTCTCCTCTTCTTCGCCATGCCGCCCAAGAAGACAGATCCCGCAAAACGGGGCGACGTGTCCATGGCGCAATTTGTCTACGAGGGCGATCTCGACCGGGCCGAGCCCGCGTCCGCTATGCCGCCTCAGCTCAGGACCACGGCGCCGACAACTTCGGTATCTGCTACTCAAATGGAGACGGACGACCCCGCCGAGTCGAGCATGCTTGCCGACAAGGAAAAGGAAAAAGATAAAGACAAGGAGAAAGAGAGGAAGGAAAAGGATAAGGATAGCTCGAAGGAGGCTGTCACCATCGAGGTATGGACTGCTGCTGCTACCCTGGAGCCGAGACAACTTGGGAAACCAGAGCGGGCACCTCTGCTACTCTCGCCCTCTGTAGGAAGACAGATTCCCGGGGATTGGCTAACAACCCCGTGAATATCAGGACCTCACCTTGCCCAAGTCGATCATAACGCGCTTAGCAAAAGGTGTCCTACCTTCCAACACGCAGATCCAAGCAAATGCCATACTCGCCATGAGCAAGAGCGCGACCGTATTTATTAATCATATCGCCAATGCGTATGTCTGTGCATGTATCCATGTCTTCGTCGCCACCCATGGATCGGTTCCTTGCAGTCATGGCTTATAGGCATGGAAGCATGCTAATGCAATGTTTATAAATAGGGCGAACGAGCATACTCTGAATAACAACAAGAAGACTATAATGCCCGGAGATGTATTTGCGGCACTCGAAGACATCGAGTTCCCTTTATTTCGCGAGCGCCTGGAAGCTGAGTTTAAAAGTCGGTTTTCCTTCGTTACTAGTCGTGCCAAGGTACCCCTAAAGCTATCTAATCCTAACTATCTACGCCCCTTCAGAATTCAACGACACACAGACCACAAAACGCAATACCTATCGCCGCAAGGTAGCCGCACAGAAGAAGGCCGAGAAAACCGGTCCAGATGCTGCCGATCCCAACACCTCCATCATATCTACCACGAGCACGGCAGCCGAATCCACTTCGGCACCACGATCTAAAAAGCAAAAACTAAATGCGGCTCACGAGGACTCAGCTATGGATATTGACGGTGATGAGACGCAAGAACCGCGCGACGCCAGTGACGCCGATACAGAACCCGAGCAAGAACAGGAGGAAGACGATGACGATGAAGAGGAACAGGAAAACGCAGAGGAAGAAGACGAAGAAGACGAGGAGGAGGAAGATAATGAAGATGAAGTGCACAATCGACTCGAGGAACGGCAGACCCGCGAGGAGGACGACGATGACGCGCTGGATAATGACGAGGACAGCGATTAGGACGCGCAGATGAACCACTACACCAGCAACTACTCAGTCGCTAGCCACCATGCTTCACATAAGAAGCAGGTTGTACAAGGCAACATGTCGTAAATGGGTAATGACGATGCGATATTGGATTAGCCCAAAGTATCAGCCATATCATATGGTGGTTGATCTGCTAGCTCGCGCCCATGACGCAGAAGATCATCTGCGTTGAAAGACTGCTCGGCGCATATGGTTCTGGGAGACGACAACCAACAAGTTGAACGAAAAGCCATCACCAATCACAAGGCGAGGAGCAGAACAGCTCCTGGGCGCAGATTATAAGTCTAGAGACACATGAAACCGAAGCGAGCGGATTCTAATGGGGACAGTCCAGCGCTCCGGCGCATGTTAGTCACGGATGCAGTAAAATACATGCACGACTTGGACAATTAATTATGCCACAGAGTACCTGCTACTTGTTTCCCAAAGACTGAAGCTGTAGACTGACTAATTCATCGAAAAACCAACAACAATTAATGAACACTTGTCGAATCAACGGATGATTGGCTTGCTTGTAACCGTGAAAATAAACCCAATTGCATGTCCCTGGATCCTCTATATGATAGGTATCATCAACTTATCTATACCTGTTGTCTATATGTGTGCATTGGCGGTACCTAGGTATTTGACGAGCTGTATTTTTAATTAGGTAGTGCAATGTGTAGAGTGGTTATATCCATTTGTACATCGAACATCACGACATCATTTAACAGTCTCTTTTCTGTACCTACTTACATATCGATATTGTTATAGCGATGCAGGAGATATTGAGGTCATATGAGAGGTGGAGAGACCCGTACCGATGAAGAACCTGAGGGCGCCTTGGATTGGCTAATCGAATAGTCGTGCTTGGTTAGGACTCTCGCATGACCCATCTCGTGGCAAAGTATTACCGACATTTTCTCATGAGATAATTACAATCCCAACATTTTGCCTTGTGATAGAAGTGGTGAGCATAGCTGTTAGGCCCTTAACCTGGAGTATTTGTCCTAGGCACTAAATGATCAAGTCGAATGATTGATATCTAGCATCAAATCACCGTACCTCCTGAACAAAGATGGAGGGCATAACTGGGGAAGAAAATCAGGTAGGAAGAACTTTTTGACCTCTTAAAGGAGATATTCCCCGTCACTTTGTGTTTCTACTAAAACTAGATAGACAGACAAGACAAGACAAGACGAGACACCGCACCGTAGAACGCCACATCACACCGCCCCAGACCCAAACCAAGCCGTCCTAACTCCGCTGGTCTTATACATATATATACTCAGAAAGCACAGCATGGTATTGATCGCGTTCCTAGACACGGCAATATCGAGTAAGGCGTTAGGAAAACAGAATGGACCTTAGTTACGCCATCGATCTTTTCGCGGCTCTTCATCATCGTCTTCATGATGGTTACCCTGGCCGCCCGCCCCCCCTTAACCTAATAGATGGACCGATGAGACGCCGAACGCCGGAAACACGGAATGAAGCGATGAACGCAGAGGCTCTGGTCGTCTTATGGTTCTCTTATAGTGTGTAGGCGTTGTAGGTAGGTCTCATATTAGGAGCTGAGTAGATCCCGCACGCTCATACCCCTCGCGGGACCCGGCCCGACATTCGTCCGGCCCGAGCCGAGCATCAGCAGGGCCGCGGATACCTCGTGGTCGATCTCGAGCTGCGGCCGTAGCGCCGGGCTCGTCAGCGCTGAGTGCGATGTCGACGAGGTAGCGGGATACGGGTATTGGTGCGGCGACGTCCCCGCTGACGCGACGTTGGTGTTGTTGTTGCTGTTGCTGCTGTAGAGGTGATACTCGGCCGACGAGGCCGAGGAGTGATGCCGTTGCGGGACCGGTGAGATGGAGGAGTGGCTTGACCTAGTTGATGTCGTTGGTCCGACGACGGGGGTGAAGGCCGGCGAAGGCGTTTCCGAGTCCGTCATCTCGATATCCTCGGGCCCGTCCTCATCCACGTCCACGTCTACGTCCGTCGCGGGCTTGGCGTTCCAGTCTCCTTCGTCGTCGTCGCGCTGTGCGGGCCGGAACTCTGCCGGTGTCGTCGCTGCCATTGCGTCCTGGCCGTGTTGCGCTTTCAGTTTCATGATGCAGTCCTCGAGGTACCGCACGTATTCTATCGAGGCCTGAGGTCGCCGGTGTTAGCATTTGCGATTCACTCAGCGGTGTGATAACGGTTATAATAATAATAATGATGGGGTGAGTGAGTAGGTTTAGGGAGCACATGCTTGACTGACCTGTAGAATGGCTAGCTTGTGCATCTCGCCCGTGCAAGCGGGTATAAGCCCCTTCAGCACGGCGAACTCCTCGTTCATCTTTGACCTCCGCCGCCGCTCGATGAGGCTGTGCGCCGTCTTCCTCGCTATCTTCCGGCCCGCGGCGCTTGTTGCCGAGGGCTGCTTCTTGGAGCCCGTCGTCTTGGAGTTCCCCGCCGCGCCACTGCCAGAGGCATGCTTGCCATGATTACTATTGCTGGCGGTTCCCTTGGGGGTTGGGGAGGGCATGATCACCGGCTCTTCCTGCGGACGGGGTTTCATCTGGATGATCTTGCGGGATCTTGTTGGTGGTGGTGGGAGGGCGAATGTCTCCTTTTGCTGCGTCGTGGTTGAGCGCCTCCTGGCTTTCACGGTCTCGCTGGGTTGGAGGTAGGGTAATGATGAGGTTGGTGATATGGGCGACATCTTTGTGCTGGAACCCGATGACTTGGAGACTTCCGGTGGAGTTATGGCTGAAGGAGGCAGCTCGAAGGTCAACTGAAGCGAAGACAGTTTGTTGGAGTGGTCCTGGCCTTTGATCTCGGTGGATGAGGCCGGCGTGGGTGGCATCTTTGGGCGTGTCATTTTTATATGATAAAGGTCAGAGAGTCTGTCCTCGGATGATGCTCTCTCTTGTTGATCTGGCCAGAGATATAATAATAGTGAGATGGTAGATGTCTAAGTCGGGTCCAGTCCTCTCTACATATCTCGGACTACGCCGGCGAAGAAGTTCACCACGCTCTCCCGTGGCGACGACGAAGCTAGATAGGAACCAGGCGGAATGTGGCCTACAGTGTCACGCGACAGGGGCGGTTGCTAGGGCGGCAATGGCAAAGCTGTGGAACCACGAACGCGGCCTTGGATAATAGGATCGCTTGGAAGGGGATCACTGAAGAAGGTGAGGACACTGGTTTTCTTGTTCTTGATGTTGTTGATGTTGTTGTTCTTGTTGCTTGTCAGGCAGCGAGGAAGGTGGACAAGAGACCTGGAAAAAAGATGTTGACAGAGCTTCTTCTGTCTGTCCTTCTGTCCGTCTGTCCGTCTGTCTAGTATAATACCTTAATGCGTCTCGTATACCTACTTCCTACTACGCAGATAGACTAGACAGGTACGCAGCGGAGGCAGGCCGGGCTACCTAGGTTGCTGCGTATCGACATTAGACCGTTTTCGTAGAGCGACACCACCGGCACATGGTAGGGGCCCGAGTCCATATTGGGTGGTTTTCGAGGGAGAAAGTCGTCGTCTCACAACCCAGACTTGTCGGGTCGAGCACGCGACCACATCCTGCTCTGACATTGGCCAAAGTCTCGATGTGGCCAATCACGCAGCGCTGTTCCGGAACGTGGTCGATCTGCTGGTTTTGCCTCTTGTGGAGGATTGGCGTGCCGTGATTGGCTGGCTGCCTCTACAAAGTACCTGTCTAGGTACAGTACCTATAAGTACTGTCAGCGCATCCGGGGGTTTGAGGCTCTTAATTAGTTGGCTACTTAACTTAGGTACTGTAGGTAGGGTCTGTCAGATGTCCTCAGTATTTATAATGTGCATACATACAACGGCAGAATACAAATACACGCTAGACTAATGTAGAGTTGAGGAGCTAGCTGCATACCTTAGTACTGTATCTCTTTGCTGACTTTTTAGAATGAATCTAGGTACCTAGAAATATTGGGAGCGATCATCTAGTGGTTAGTGTTATGCTTATGCCGAGGAAGGAAAATATTAAAGAAAAATGATAGTTTATTATATGCTCCGAGAGGTAATTAAATATTGTTTGGTCTCGAAAGAGCGTTCCCTTATCGCTTCGACATTAATCCTGGGGATCTCTGAGCCTACCAGTGGGGGTCCTGCGGCGTTAGTCTAAGCCGATTGGGCAATAAATTAAGGCGCATTCTGGTTGGAGAACAGATATGGGTCACTAAAGCTTGTCATATCGACGTTAAGAATTATATAGCATTGCCTAGCGTTCTCGCGAACTCTTTCCAATGTATTCAACTCTTTCGACCAATAGATTGTCGAGAATCCTTCCACGCGACTTCCCCTACAATAAATAACCGCTCTAACATACTCGAGTTGTTGAAGAGCCTAAGCTGAATCTAGCTAGACCACTCATTAATGTACTAGGTACCGGACAGTAGCAGAAACGTCACTTGTTCTCAGAGAATCACTTATCATACTGAAGTCACCCATAAGTTCAAATTCTGAGACTACGTCAACCCTAAGTGCACGATTGTATAGATTGTCATTATGTAGTTCTAGATGTTTATTTAAGAACATCTATGTAATAACATATACCCCATTATACCCTATCTAACTACGATGCTGACTGCGGTTGCCGCCATTACCTTCGCTGTTTGATTACATGATGCATCAACTACAGAATTGATTGCGAAGAATTGATAGGAATACTAGCATGGGACTTGATAATACGATTCAAGTCCTTTATCGACTAGTGGCACTCCTTTCCTCACCTAAACTATATGATAAGGATTCTAGCATCATGAAGATCGTGTCGCCTATAGGTATAAGGGATAGTAATAATAATAGTAAAATTACTTGCTAGTCTCTGCTGCTTCTTGGAAAAGGCAAAAAATATTGTCCTAAAAGCTAGAGAAGCCCGGCGCTTACCAATTATTATTCATAAATTTCTACAGCTATCTATTGAGTCTGGCTCATTAGCGCACCCCTCAATGCTGTGCCACTGAGCCAATACCCCGCTACGTTACAATACCTGCAGATCAAATTGAACCTCCTTTGAATAGTTCTGACTCTCCCTCCATCTACGGTCCCTATCCTCCCCACCCCGTCAGCAGTACTTCTATCGCCGTTTCGGATATGAGCCTCCAATTAATATGTACAGCTTTGAGGACTAAAGCCCGCTTGCTTTTTCACATAAATGCTGAGAGTCCATTTCACTACTACCCAATCCTTGAATCTAACTATATTTGCGAAGATGCGTTCAAATCAAACTATTGTCCTCGTAAGCGGCCCTTACCTCCTACCCAGAGCGAGCATTGCCTACCGGAAAGGCCATAACTCCTAAGCTTGATAGCTCTCGTTGCAAAACAACATGCAATTTCGGTTCTTGATCTGGGGCGTAGTGATATGATTAAGAGGGGGGGCCTTGAGAGTGGTCGGGCAACTCCTACAAGTCTCCCAATCCTATGAAGGTGTGCGGTCGTACGCCTGATCAAACCATCCCCATGGCGGACGAGTAAGTAAGGCGGTGAAGTTTTAACCAGTGTATACCTATTAACTACGGCTGGTGTTACGCCAATAATATCGACCTGCGTGCGTTATTTTTACGAAGTTTAGACCCGGAGACAAAATGTTTTTTTATAAAGTCTCGGGGTAAGTACTAAACTATCGATGTTGACCTCCTGTCCCACCAATTCAACAGCCTGCCTCTCCCCTACCTGCCCTAACTTCTGTATCATCTTCCCCTCGTCTCCTCTAATACTCTCCTCGACCCGACGCTAGGTAGGCTACTGTAAGAGGAGAGCGAGACTAATTATAGTTTTCATTAGTGTAGATGATATATGTTGGGAATACCACTGTAGTCTCATTGTTGGGATTGGTTGCGGTGAGTTCGGATGGTTGGAAGCGGGTGCTTGGTATGGCGACGGCTAAGCCTCTATCATTATCTTCAAACATCCTAGTTATGTCGCCATAGCCGTTTCTTCCCAAGCTGTGGTAGCAACACGGAAGCATGAGGAGCGTCCCGTATAGTCTTAGAAAGGGTAGCAAGAATTCCCTATGTAGTCGTAGGGTTTTCCCTCAATAATATATACTGATGATGCATTGGTCCTAGCACCGCTTAATGGAGTGTGTATTGTGACTGCTCAGCTCGCGCAAATGCTTTTACATTAAATGGCATTCATGATACATGATTCTAGTACATCTTCATAGGCCATTAATGTTGTTTTGAATTTTAGTCTATATTTGCTCACGTCTTCATCGCGATATACCTGTACAGTGCTTGGTTCCAAACAGGCATGGAAATTGAGCACGGAAGGTATTTCCATGGACAAATGCAACTTTTGCAATCAGTTATGCATTAGTGCCTTTACTAGACCTGTTAAAACGGTATAGGCAGTGAGATTGTAGTGGTTTAGGTGCATGAAGGTGGATTAAAGCAGCACTTGAGCGAGTTATCAGCCAACAAGCGACTTATGCAAATGTAGCGTGGGACGCCGCCCAAACTGAGGCAACTGAAGGGCACCTCGATCGTGTCCAGCTGTGCGAGCCTTCCGCGTATGTGTGACGAGTAATCTCGAATAGGAATATCACACCCCTTGTGGTGGGACACCAGAAGTAGAATCTAATCTCAACGTCTTAAATAGAACTCCTCTCTTACGCGGCGTTTTTTTGTCGCGATTGAGTTACGAGTACTTTAGCTATTCTAATAGTTTCGCCTGGCGTTCCCTATATTTATCTCATAAGATAGCTAGATCATGCTCTGGGTCGCCATAAAACTGCATAACCGAATGAAAATTAGCATGACGTTCGAGGGACAGCAAGCAATATTTTAAAAATTTCGAGTACGGTGAGAGGGCTAAATAGTAGGCAATGTTTGAAGCGCTCCAAAGTCTCACAAGAATGTAAAAGACAGCGCAACATCTCGTACGATTTCCTTACTCAAGACACCTCAAGATCAGAAGAGTTTCCAAGTCTTATACGATATCTCTTTTTTTTTCTCTCTCCTTTTCGTCGACGGCTTTGATTCGAAAGGTGGGGTAATTGGAGAAACTTAACTAGCGAGTCGGCAATAACTATTCCTAGGCTCGGGGTAATTCTCGTATAGTCGCTCAGAGCGTCGCGTGGGAAAGGAATGAAGACTCCCCGTTCACATGACTCAGTCTTGTAAATAAGCTTGCATAAACCCCTGGTTTCTCGGATGACATCTAAGGATCGAATGTCCATAGAGATGAGGATGGGGCGATATGACCTCATCAGTCCCACTCTTCCCCATAACCTATCTGTGGGGTTTGCGGAGAAATGCGGAGTTGGTCGGAAATATTTCTTCGACTGATCCACCTTGAATAGATAGTCCCAAGGCGTTGGGTTGCTTAGCTCCCGGGTGCTGCTCTGGCCGGAACAGGTGCACTGGTGGGAGTCATTCTAGCCAGATTCACGAGCTGGAATTCATCGATATGGCATAGGACATATTGCAAATTGATAGCTCTACATACCAAGACTTTGCGTTGATGGCACTTAGGCAGAAGGAGATTTGGAATGATTCGCAGGTGAGTTGATCCTGGGTCTGGGATCATAGCGGCTAAAATAGCCAGAGAACAGACCTACCGGTAGATGTCAACTTTTCCTGCTCTCCCTAGTAGAGCCTTTGTAGCAACTCGTCTGCATCTATATAACTTCCTCTCAGTTACTCTTGAAGTCACGAGACCTCTCAACAAAGAAGTTTGAGTGCGGGATCAAGACACGATTTACAAAGGCGTGTTGGGGATCTTCGTGCAGCGACAAGCCTCTGCCAACAGTAAGTACGTACCTTGATACCGAAATAGATGAATAATAACGATAATGACCAGCCAAATCATGACAGCCCAGAATGCTAAGCAGCCCTATTTTGGGCTCAAGGGCAAATGGCTTACTTTCTGGATAACAGTAAGTTTTCATAGCAATCATTATAACTCCGGATTTTAATTAATTTGTTATTAAGGTAGCCTGTGCAACTGATATGAGTTTATTTGGATATGATCAAGGAGTTTTTAGTAAGTCACAACTTTAACTTTGACTTTCAGATCCTAATGTATAGTATAGGCGGTGTTGTGATTACACAGAACTATCTTGATGTTCACAACCTCAATGGTCCGGAGAAGACCAACACCCTTTCGATCGTTACGTCTATTTACACAATTGGCTGTTTCTTGGGAGCTGTGCTGGCTTTCTCCATAGGTGAAAAGCTTGGTCGCAGGAAGACAATTATAATTGGAACTATCATCATGACGATTGGTGCAATTTTACAGACATCTTCTTTCAGCGTGCCTCACATGATCGTAGCACGTATTGTTACTGGGTAAGTTAACGATATATATAATCATAAAATATCGACGTTGCTAATCTCTTCCAAGAATTGGAAATGGAATTAATACGGCGACTGCACCTGTGTGGCAAACGGAGACATCGAAAGTTCACAATCGCGGCAAACTTGTCCTTTTGGAAATGGCTATGAATATTTTCGGGTTTATGTTGAGTAACTGGGTTAATGTAAGACCTTAAACTCACTGACGAGTGTCTCGGATAAATACTGACTATATGATAGTACGTAGGTTCACTTCGCCACTCTCTTTTCGGTCGAGTTGTCGCGAGACACGATAATGCAGCTCAACTAGTGTAAACTTACTTTGATTTATCAATCACAATGCTGATAAGCGCTAGGGACTATCGTATGTCGGTGGCCCCATTGGATGGCGGCTACCATTAGCGATTCAGCTACTATTTTGTGCTGTGCTCCTCAGCACCGTACCATGGCTCCCGGAGTCCCCAAGGTATCTAACAAAGCTAACCCGTTCCCGTAGAAGCTTCTAATCTCACCATGTTTTGACAGATGGCTACTTGCACATGGGCGTCAAGACGAAGCTAGCCTTATTCTAGCTGACCTCGAGGATAAATCCGTCAACGATCCCGTAATAATCGCCGAGCGCCAGGAAATCATATTTAGTATAGAATATGAACGGAAACATGCTATCAGATGGCGAGATATTCTTTGCGGGAGAACAGTTGAGGGAACGAACACGGTGCGACGACTTCTCCTTGGTGTTGGCACTCAGGCTTTCCAACAGTTGGGCGGCATCAACGTGTTTAGGTAAGCATAAACACATAGAAGGTGTGGTCACCTTGAAAGACTTAAACTAAAGTATGTTAGTTACTATTTGCCAACGCTCTTGATAAAGTCCGTGGGTCTCGAAGATAGGCTGGCACGGTTAATTGCTGCTGTTGCATCTGTGGCCTACCTCTTCTCTTCGTTAATCGCAGCTCCATTAGTTGAAAAATTCGGAAGACGTATCATGATGCTTGTTTCGACGCTCATAGAGCTTATCTGTTTCATCCTCGTGACAGTCCTCCTTTATTACTCCGAAAAGCCAGGATATATATTCCAAACGGAAGTTGCAAAGGCTAGCGTAGTCTGGTTCTTCGTATACTATATCGGTTTCGGCCTCGGAATGCTGGGGATCCCTTGGCTATACCCGACAGAAATCAACAGTTTACCTATGCGAACAAAGGGTGCTGCAGTGGCGACGATGACGGACTGGATAACGAACTTCCTTGTGGTCGAAGTCACTCCAATTGGTATTCAAAATCTGGGCTGGAGGTTCTATATCATTTGGACAGTGATCAACGCTGTCACATTACCGCTCATTTGGGCTTTCTTTCCTGAGACAGCTAATAGGTCGCTCGAAGACTTAGATGCTTATTACCGCGACAACCCACCTCTACTGGTAATCAAAGATAAAGATGCCACCTCCATTTCTCGACCCCAGAAGTTCGCGATAGCGCAGAGTCGTGACATTGAGGAAGTTGCTGTAGAAGGGTTGAGCAAAAGATCCGTCCATGTGGATACTAGTAATAAGTTGCTGTCGGGTGAAGATGAAAAATAGAATATTACAACTAGGCCAGAAGTTCAGGGTAGTCAAGGCGTTCAGCCACTAACTGGTTGAATAAGATTAAGGAGATAAAAAAGCACGACAGGTATCACGAAGGAAAAGGGGCACACAGACAATTCCCTCGCGTAAATTTCGCGTGACTCTAATTGAATTGTGTTTCTTTTGATCGTCCAGTTCCCCATCGAACGAAGTGAATTAGTTTTCTGAAGGGTTCAGGAAGTATAAGTTAAGCCTATCTCCTAGAGACTTGAGTCCTATCGTGCGGGAAGCACATGGGACTCATTTCGCTACATTTATGATTCCTCTGAAGAAACCGCTGCCTCAAGCATCACGTAGCGCCGGATTCCCACTGAGTTTCAGCAATTTGGCCGCATTTTTCCAACGAATCCCCTCCAACTCCTCTTCATTAACCATCCCGCTCTCTTCCAACTCCTCTAGCCATTTTAAACCGTTAGGACTCTTGGCAAATGGATAGTCCACACTATACATGATTCTGTCATGCTTCGTGTTTCGCAGAATGCAGGCCAGAGGGTCCAACGCCCAGTTCCCACTTGTTGTCAACCATATATTGGTGTCCCAAACCTCCTTGAAGGATCTCTCTTTGCCCCACTGCGACGAGACCCTTTGTATTCTCTGCAGCATGTATGGGATCATCTCACCCATGTGGCCGATGATAATCTTCAGCCCCGGAAACCGGTCAAAGACGCCCCCGGCATAGAGCCTTAAGATATGCGTCGCAACATCACTGTGCCAGCCGAATCCGAATGCAAGAATAGACGTGTTTACGTTATCGGGGAGATGCGGTGATTGATATGCGCCATGGAGCTGCGCGGATGGCCATGTGGGATGGATATAAATCGGAACATCCAGCTTGGTAGCCTCCTCCCAAAGTACATCGAAATCTGAACCCTCGTAGTATAGCCCATCTTCGGTATGACTATCGACTAATGCGCCGACGAATTTCATTCCGTCTGTCTCCCCAGAACACGTGCGACGGAGCTCTTTAGCAGCTTCTTGAGGTTTGTCCATGGGCAACTCGGCGAATCCGGCGAACCTGCCAGGGTGAGAGCGTACGGCCTCTGCGAGCTGATCGTTGCAGTCCCGGCATGGAGCTGGAGACAAGTCGCCCGGCGCGTGGGATATAACTTGTAGAGTGACTTGGCCGGCGTCCATATCCGCAATGCGGCGAGGGCCTAGCTCGGTAAGTTGTTCATATAAAGCCGGCATTGCTCTGAAACTCTCATTGTGCGAGTTTGGCTGCATATCACGAGCAGCGCGAGAGAGGAAGTGCTCCTCAAGCGTGATTATTGGTCTCTTGGAGGTGTTCTTTGCCATGGTGCGCACTGCTGATAAGATCGTCCGGAGTGGCTTAGAGGATGACACTGCTGCTCCTCAGTTCAGGCTCAACGATTCGGTCGGATCTTTGGAAAATGTTACTTTTTCTCAGGACACCTTACAAACACTGTTGGTTTAAGAAAGCGCTGCCAAGATTTAACTCGGGTGCAATTTTGATGATCGATCGTATTTATAAGTGTAGACTAACTGCTGTGTCATGAGGGGTGATTTTCTTGTAGATACCGTTATCTCCGCTAGTTCCGTCGTTCCGTCGGCCGACGTTGTTTCTATGACGGTGATCAACCTAGAGCGGAGATAAAGACATGCCGAATAGCTACTAGTTGAACTGTGACTCACATCCTATTAAAAACGCGTGTTCAACTTCTACGACAAGAAGTGAGGAGATTCACAGTGTCGAGTGGGGACACCGGTTTGAAACCCGCGAATCGGCCATCAACTCGTGTATTGGCGCCTACGTTCCAGCCGTGAGCAACCCGTTTAGCAACGTCAAAATGCCCCATCAAAGTCTTATTTCCGTTCAGCCACTTCAATGTCTTGATATTCTCGCTGTTATTTCAAGTATGTTCAAAACCTGCGAATGAGATCATCGGGAAGCGCGTCTCTCTGGAGGACAGATGTTTATATTGCCTGCCATTTCTTTTTTGCACATAAATGAAAACTGGGTATGTTTCTAGTCCTCGAACGGACCGTTCGAGTTATTAAGCCCCTGTTAAATCACATATCGATATAGAGGTGACCGATCACCCATATCCAGTAACTCCTGCTCGGAATAATTTGCAAGAATCTCGTCCTCAGACAGAGTGTCCCGTCTTTTATTTTCGCGGTGCCAGGAGTACGCAAGAGTCAATACGCAAAAGATAGATGCGACTACAATCCCGAGCGAGAACCCATATCCTAACCAGTAGTGGGGGTTTTGCTGTTCGAGAAAGATGTTGGACCCGATCGCTCCTCCTAGGTTGCCAAGAGAGATGAGGAGCGCCATACCCACGGCTCGTTTCCAAGACGGCGCCAAGTTGTTTCCGATCCAGGCCAGAATACCGACGAGAGGCGGATAGACCCCGGCTGGGACTGTGAAGAGAAACGCGTACGTCAGGCCGGGGTATCTGGGGTGTGGAATGCTTAGAAGAGCAATAAATCCGATGGCTGAGATAGAAAAGGGGGTCACCATGAATGGCCAACGAACCCGCCTCTTGTCGGCTAGACGGGAAAATAGTAAAACACTGAGTACGCCGACGAGGTAAATCGGAATTGCTAGAAACTCAGATTAGCTGTGCTTGAAGTTTCAAGTATCCAGCTCATATGCTTACTGAGTAGTTGGGCATTAGCTTGAGAGTATCCTAACTGAAGAATGATGCTAGGAGCACTATATGTGAAAGAATAGAGACAGATACTATTTCCCCAGTAGGCGATTACTGCAAAATACAGTTTCCATTCTGTGAGGGCGGCCTTGAGAAATTTCCACTGGAACTTCTCGTTGATTTGAACCTGCCCCGAAGAGGTCCCGGCGTCTTGCTCCAATCGGCGCTGGAGATGCTCTTTCTCATCTAAGTTGAGGAAGCTGGCGGTGGCCGGGCTGTCTGGTAGAGTCCACGGGAGGGAAAGCCCAATGAGGACTGTCACGATGCCTTCTAGAATGAAAATCCAACGCCAACCTGCCAGACCTCCTTTGCCGTCAAGTTTCTCGATCGCAAACGCCAACAAACCTGAGAAGGCACCCGCGAGAGATGCGGCGGAGAAAAAGACGGCAATTCGAGTCTGGACCTCGAAGCGACAATACCAACTATTATGAAACAAGTTTATAATTAGGTTTTTTTGTGAATAGACATATAGATGAAAGTTGCAGGGATGAAACTTACGTCGTCAGAAGATATGTGGCAGCGGGGAAAAAGCCAGACTCGGCAAATCCGAGAAGTACTCGTGTGACGATAAGTTGCTCATAGTTCTTGACTAGGCCTTGAAATGTCATAACCTGATTCAGTTAGTTTCGGCTATCACAAGTAGTATGCAGTCTATTAGGATTTTGTGATTACTCACCAAGCCCCAGGAGACCATCAATACTGCAATCCATATACTAGGACGAAGGAGCTTTAACACAATGTTGCTTGGGATCTGTAAATACTGTGTAAGCTCTTGGCTAATTTCGGATTCCTAGATGACAAACCTCGAAGAAGGCGTATGGGAAGAAAAACACTGTAAGCGCAATGTTGTATTGAGTCCCGGTCAACCCTGCATTACTGTTAGAGTGAGTCCATGAGGGGAGGTGAGAACAAACCTAGATCCGTATTCATTCCTGCAACTTTCGCATTTCCAATCTAATAGGTCGCTCTCAGAGTCAATTTAAAACGACGACACCGAGGAGAGATGATAATCTACGGGGTATCAAAATTTGCATTGGGAGAGTAACCTAGGTGTAATATATAAAGCAGATAGGTTATCTTACATTTCCACGGTCCAAGAATGCAAGCACATCTGTAGCATATAACTATTAGAAAGTATACATTAGGAAAAAACTACTACGAAGACAACTCACACAGAACCGTTAGCATAGGAACCAGGCGATAGTCGACCTTGCGAAGAATTCTACGTGTTTTAGCATCTCGATATGTCGGCAACTATTATCCGAGTAGATTGACATCAGTATAGTCGCGCTAAGAGTATCGATTTGTGAAATATGAGGAGCTTACATTCGCCTCTTGAGGAAAAGAATCATTTTCTAACGCGCCTTTCTCCAAGTGTTCAGGATCAGGAGCCTTGGCGTCAGTCGAAACCGAGTGGGCGACAGAACTACCATCTAGCTTTTTGTCTGCCATTTTGATGTGAAGAAAAAATTGATGATGCTGGGTGGGACACATGGAAAGTTCACTTATATATTATTCTTTCAGATTAGCCACTCGGCATGGTTCCCCGCGTCGTTCAACCCAACCCCTCATATTCTCCAAGTTTTGCGGAGAGATCACCGGAGTTTCAACCGGCGGTAAGTAGGCGTCTTGGTATCGGATATTCATTGTCATTACCAATGGAACAGAAAAGCATCCCCCTTCATATTGTCAATTTGTCGATGCAGTAAGGGAGTGAGTACTGTTTTAGTCGACTTTTTTACAAGCGCATCGGGAGCCGATCGCGCGTTCTTGGTAGTGTTTAATGTAGCTGTATTTAATCATTAATCTCGACAGTAATTAACCTTATCAAACTTTGTAATTTTTATATAGCATTTATTAGTGCATTATATCAGGCCACGCACGATATTAAATTTCCTCTCAACTTTAGCTCAGCTATCCGTTCTTCTAATCTAGATTGCGCTTTCAATGTGACAACAGGGGTATCATAATCGTACCTTGTAAAGGGTAAGAGTATGCGATCAGTAGGGGGGATCAGCTTCTGATTGGATTAATGGACGGCCAAGTACGAGCAGGTTGGCCTTGGAATAGGAGATCAGCTACACACGAGTGGTGTAGGTGAGGCTGCGGATGGGTTACCCTAACCTGCCAAGTGGCTAGGCCGGTTTATAGGTGTAAATATCTTGTTCGTATGCGAATAAACCCTCTTTTAATTCGTTAATAGCCGCTGGCTTTAGATAGATGGCACTACTCGTATCGGGTCTGGTTATTAAAGAGGTAAATTTATCCGCGAGTATATTGGCAAGGATGACTGCTCGCGGTCTAATGAGAGCACGCAGGTGTGATTCCTCTACACCGAGTTGCAAAGATGCAAGAATCCATCCTTGATCACCTCTAGGGTGCCTTCGTTTATACTTCCCGCTGCCACATCACACGCAATATCATACAAATGAAGGTCTTCTCCATCAATTACTAGTGCCCTTGGAGAGTTTCGTTTTATTTCTTCAAAGACCTTTTCGATAATCCCGTGCGTAGAAGCTGGATTATCGGCCGCGATCTTCAGGTTCTCGATCACGAGAGACCTTCTTGTCCATTTGGGAGACTCATTTTCCCTTGAGCCGAGAAGTTTTCCAATCATGTCACAATACGCCGCTCGAAATCTCTGTAGCTCCTCTGGCGAATTTTCAAGCTCGTTATCCTCGGCTGTGCCACTCGGATCATAATTATAGATCATTGGATCCCAGTCTCGTGTCAAGAAGGAAGGATAACACAAATTTCCCAAGCATTTGGGAACAACTGCGACCCCTTCCCAGTCGATTATACCGCAGATCCTTCCATTCTCCGTCACCAAGATATTCTGCATATCTAGGTCTGGGTGGCTTAGAACGAACCCTCCGTCCTCATAGTCTTTCAGTTCGGATAGCCATTCTACAAATAGCTGGAGCAATTTGTATATGCCCGTACTGAAGGGATCTGGTGGAGGATTACGTCTATTGAACAAAGAGAGGATATAAGACGTTGCATCCTTGAAAGGGCCCAGATCGCACATTATGTCGGTACCACCTTCGGCGCGCTGAACGATTAATGAAGCCGCGATGTCCAACGTCCGCAAGGGACCGACGCCAGAAATAATCCCTTGAGAATCGAACTCAGGACAGCCGCTTCGCGAAAATGTGAACTGGCCTAACTGTATCATTGCCTGCGCAAGATCTTGGAGGCTTTGCATACGGCGGCTCTCTAATACGTCTTCAGGAGCTGAATGGTCAAACCAGACCTTAGGAAGTGGCGTTCCATTGATGAAATCAGTGAGAATGTAGGGGCTCCCGAGGTTGTTATCTGGACCGGGTTGAACTGAATGGACCTTTGGAACTGGAATAGTCGTCTGCTTCTCTAAAACTAGCATAGTACGAGCTTCCGAAGTCAAGCTGCGCGCAGCTGAAGCATCAAACCCGTCTTGTGCGGCAGCTTGTGGAACCTTTAGCGCCCAGCAAACACCGTCACTGAATTGTAATGGGAATACGGTGTTATAAGAGCCAGAGATCGGGACGAGAGCTTTGATGCACTCTATCGGAGCAGTATTCTGTCTATTCGTCTCATCGCTCCGGATCAATTCGTTGCGGGCCGATGTTGCCCAGGTGCAGAGAGTCTCGGGGCCAAATTGAAGGAGATCGTAGGGGTCATCATTGTCATCGCTGTGGCTTTGTGTGTCTGTTTCATCGTGTTCAACGACATCTTCATGTCTAGCGGCAGCCATCTTGAGAATGGCACGACCGCGCGAGTTGTTGGAATGTGCAGTAAGGCGCGAAAGTGTGCTGGGGTGAGCCCATATGTTGTATGTTTCTGTGTGTCGGTTGTGTGGTTTGGCGTCAGCAGGTACTACCTATGTATGTCAAGGGTACCCGAGCTGATTGGGGTAGATGTGGCTGGCTACTTAGTAAGTATCTATACGACAGTTGGATGTGGCTGGCTATCTGTACCATAGTCGGATGTGGCTGGGCTATAGGTGCAACCACGAATAATCCTCGAGGTAGTAGGTACCTCGTATTACGCACACAGTATTAAGACCCTACGAACGGTGCTGGCGGCTGGTAGTACCTAGACCTGGCCTCAGATGATGATTCTGGAGCCTCAATATCCAAAAGCGCATGAATGTAACAGGTATGAACTTCTCAAGTGGACGGCTATAATGAATTAATTTATGTGGGAATGACGTGCGTAATGCGGCGCTTTAAATATACTAGTTCGTCATAGGCAGAAGAAGCTTTGTATACAGGTATCAAGTTTGGACAAAGAATTGTCAAGTCAGAGGTAAGGCTGGCTTCGTGTGGGATCTTCCGTCCGCTAATATTAGGTATTATCTATAGATACCGCTTTTTGCGCCCTTCATGTCTACATTGGTCGGTGTGAGACAGGATACCATATCTATCTTTGCATGCATTAATTTGCACATTCACGGGCTTGCCGCAAAAGGAATGCAGATGACGGCAGGGTGCTTTATCCAAGCAGCTCCACTACCCATCTCCTGCTCTCCTACCTTGCCTGTCAGGGACAAGGGTCGCAAGAGGGTAGAAGTGACCTAGTAGGGTGGTCATAGCTTATGTATTGTCTATATAATGGTTGGGTCTCTCCCTAAATCTAGAGAAAAGGCCTAAGAATTAACGTGTTAGAGTATTTGGTATCTAGAGTGAAGTTAGGTCACTAGTAGGTCACTGGGGAGTGTAAATGTAGGGAATGGGCTCAGGGTATTTGGTATCCAGAGTGAAGTTAGGTCACTAGTAGGTCACTGGGGAGTATAAATGTAGGGGTAGGGCTCAAATATTATTGATTCCTAGGCCTTTTCTCTAGATTTAGGGAGAGACCTAACCATTATATAGACAATACATAAGCTATGACCACCCTACTAGGTCACTTCTACTCTCCTGCGACCCTTGTCCCTGACAGGCTGACATTGCCCAGACTGCTGCTGTGCATCCCACCCTCATCCTTCAGCCAGAAATCAAGACAAACTTGATCACACCGAGATATGGTGTCCAATGAAGGGTCACTAGTCATAGCAGGAAGAAAAAAAATAAGCAGGCTGTGGATGATAGATAACCATGATCATCTTCGTGACGAAATATATTTATTGTATATACTCCCCCGTTCTATAGCCCTTGTCATAGGTCCTCACACATCAACGCTCGCTCGAGAGTTTTGGTATTCTTACCTAATTCCACACACACCTCAAGCCTTTTTGGCATCATTGTCCAATACAAGAACTTTCACTATTACTCCTTTCATAATGCCTCATCACTGGTAAGCACTATTATGGTCAAAATTCTCTTGTTCAATAATAACACCGAGGCTCCAGCGCTGGCTGTCGCAAGTCCTTCAGCACGAGATGTGAAAAACAAGGCCACATGGTGGAATGCCCCGTACATGCAGGAGTCTACTCATTACCAGGCAATGAGTGTGCCACTTGCAAAGCCGAACGAGAAGCCGCAGAAAGGAAGGCTAAGAAGGCAAATAAGAAGTGAAAAAGAATAAAGGGCCAGTATCTTACAAGTATTAAATATATCTGTTTTTTAATAGTGCTTTTAAAACATAAAGATATTATTAACCTAGTAGTATAATCCTTGTAAATCACTTTTTATTATATAAGCTTTATAAAATCTTATAATTATATTATAATTTATAAATTAATAACATATAACTATAAATATAAATTGCATTTCTTTAACTCCTTTTAATATAATATGCCCAAGTTGGGCGCTGACCCATGGGGTCTACTTTAATAACAGACTTATCCCTAGTACCGAGTACACCAAACGTCGTGACATCTCCGCCATATGTTCGAGATGATTTGTTGCTTTCTCATGACCTCGCCGGAAACGTGACGAAGTTAAGTGCACTCTCCCGGCAGTTCAGAATAACAAACGACATCAACTATCAGCCGCCATTACCGTGAGTCGATACCTCCACTATCTCGACCGATACAAGCCTTGCGTCGGCTGCTCACGTAGGGCCCGGCGGCGTAAGGCAATCAACCTTTCCGTCCATTGACCACGCGTTCGTAACCAAAGCTTTTAGCCCTGCAGCCAACTTAATTGTAATGATTTGCTATACTTACTATATAGCTTCATGCCTGGAAAGTTCATTGCCTTAATAAGTAAATATACCCCCTGCCCGATAGAGCCATTTACCCTTTACGATAGAATGTAGCTCCTTGTTACCAATCTTTACCACGACCTTATTTTTGTAACTACCGAGACGTTAAACGGAAGGCTCACCGATGATCAAGTAAAGGAAATGAATGCGTTTGTCAAAAAGGGCGATGTCCTGGGAACTGTCGCAGACCCTATCGACCTAACGGAGGGAATATCCAAGTTCTTCTGGACGATTGAGTGGAATCGGTCTATGCGCAAGTTATCGGACGATGGAATCAACGTATGTGTAACGCCTCCTATTGGAAATAGCCTCACCACCACCAGACCAATTGGTTCAACTGTAAGCAACAGTACCGCATCGCCCATGCTATCTCTTACCAATCCTCTTGCTGCGTCTACCATCACTGTCGTACCTACCACATCAATTGCTTCCATTCTGTGTCCTATAATAACTATTAGCATGTGTTGCACTCAAGTGGATCTGCGCACAGCTCAGGGGTGTTGACCAGTGCCCTTACCAGGCATAGGATCTCTAGTGTTGGATTTGGTGATTTCAGGCTAGGCTACAAAAGGGAGCTTATGGGGTATCTGCGTAATGAGCGCATATTACAGCCTATAACGGCTAGTGTAGTAGATACACCAGTTTTATATCTATTTTGTATAAGGTATAAATATACGCTACATAGTTAGAATTTAAAGCGAAAACAATCACTTAAAACAACAGTTAAGCAGATTACTAAATATAGCGTATACAGCAAATATAATAGTATTATACCTAAAAACCTTTAATTTAATAATTAAAAGTCTTACCTTTTTATATTTTATTAATTCCAAGCCTTTTAACTACGTTAAAAAGCTTATTACCTACTTAACCGGCTTGATATTAAAAAATAACTTAATTTAACTTCTTTAATAATTTCTTTTTATAAAAAAAAAAACTTATTTTAATAGCTTATAGCTAAAGCTTATAAAAATATATAACGCCTAAAAATCAAGCTTTATAGCTTATAAAACTAAGCGCGCTAGTAATCACGACCTACTTATTAAGCCTTTTTTTTTTAGCCGACTTTGTTATAGCTACCTTTTTAAACCTCACTTAAGCTAAAAAAAGCTAGTTATTAATAGCTTAACAGCTTTATAACTTAAAGTTTAAGCGCTATAACAGCTATTAAATAAAGCATATTAAGCTTGCTAAATAAATGTAAAAAACAATACATTTTAACTATTAAATAATATATATAAAAGCTAATTAAAAGCTTAATTAATAATATAATAACCTAAAAAAGCTTTAAAGTATATTTAAAAAGCTTTTTAAGTTTAAATATTAAGCTAAATATAAAGCGTTTATTAACGCTATAACTAAAAAATAAATAAACAAGCTTGCTAAATAAACTAATAAGTAGTTAAATAAAGTTATTAAAATATTTAGCTAAAGCGTTATAATCGACGCTTTCGAGCTAATCACTAACTTAAAAAAAGCGCTGTAAAAAACACACCTAACGTAGTTTATATTTTTTAAAAGCTTTTAAAGCAAAGCAATTATAAATAACACTTTAAATTATTAAGATATCGCTATAGCCCTACGCTAAAAAGCTATTATATTAAGCATAACATGCTTATAACTAAGCAGAAAAGTTATTGCCAGCAGCGCTTTTAATACTTATTAAACCCCTGGCGTGCTAAATATTAACAAGCTTAATAATAATAATAACAAAAGCAAAAACGCTAGTTAACACGCTAACCTAAAAAGTAAATATAATCACTTATTTAATAATTAAACAACAAGCTTATTATAAAAAGCTACTAAGCGCTTTAAAGCAAATACGCGTACCTAAGCAAAGTAGAAAAATCTTAATATATTAAACTGCTTTATCTACTTTAATAAACACCTAGCAATAATTTACTAATACACGTTTCCAAAGCTTTGTCTTAATAGTTAAAGGCTTAATCTAACTACTAAATAGCAAGCTTGTTAGTAAATATATAATAATAAAAGCGCTAAGCGCGCATATAAACAAGCTTAAAAAAAAATAGCCCGGTTAAACATTAATTAAAAAGCTGTTGCCGCAAGTGCTTTACAGCTAAAAAGCTAAAGCTGCAAGCACGCCATAAAAGCTAGCAAAATTATATATACTATTAAATAACCTATTATAGCTGTTAAATATTATAAAAGCTCTGCCAAGTAAAAGACCGAGCGTGCTACAGGCTATTCGATAGTTTTATTCTTATAAAAACCCGCGGTAACAACTGCAAAAAAAGTCTATAAAAAAAAAAAAAAGCTTATTATCTACTATTAACAAAATCAAGGCTACTAAATACCTTAACGGTTAGTACAGTAAAAAAATATTTAATTATAGCTATTAAATACCGTAACAGCTTTATTTATCGCTTAAAAACAAGTCTACTAACTATTAAATACTTAAAATAAGCTTATCGCAAAAGCAAGCGCCTTATAAAAAGCAGCAAAATTATATTTCATTACATACCTTATTATAGCTGCTAAATCTTATAAAAGCTCTGCGTAGTAAAAAAAAACCAAGCACGCTACAAGCAGCTTAAACGCTTAAAAAAAAGCCTACCAAATATTTTACTAACGCGCTAAATAAGCTATAATATAAAAATAAAAACAAATTGTAGTCATTAAAGAAAGCGCCTTAATAAATAGCTATACGCTTGCTTAAAAGCTAAAAGTATAAGCAATAAATATAAGCAAAGCTAATAGGATTAACCTTACTTAAAAAGCTATATTAAATTTAATAATTTTAAGCTAGGCTATAAAAAAGAGCTTATAAAGTATCTGCGTAATAAGCGCATATTATAGCCTATAACAGCTAATATAATAAATATACTAGTTTTATACCTATTTTATATAAAGTATAAATATACGCTATATAATTAAAATTTAAAGCAAAAACGATCACTTAAAACAATAGTTAAGCAGATCACTAAATATAGCGTATATAGTAAATACAATAATATCGCACCTAAAAACCTTTAATTTAACATTTAAAAGTATAATTAATAGCTTTATTTATTTAAAAATTATATATTATATATAAGAAATTTTTTTAATATTTATATATGCGCGCTTATAAATTTATATTTATAAAAGCGTATAAATTATTTAACTTATTATAATATAATATATTTTTTAGCTTTGCGGCTTTATTAAAAATATAAGGCTATTTAAAATAATATTTAAGTTAATATTATAAAAAAATAAATATATATGCGCTTTTTTTTGCAGCGTTAATAAATATATAATATAGTTATTATATTTTTAAAGTATATATATTAAAGTTATTATATAATACTAGTAGATTAAATAGCTATAAGTTATATAGCTAAATAGTTATATAGTTAACATAGTGTAGCTACGTTAATATATTAAGATATAGCCACGGTAATTTCTTTAGCACTATAAATATTAATTTAATTATTATCTCTTTTAATAATTCTTTGTTTAAGTTGCTGGTAATATTTAATAGCTAGCGATTTAGCTATAATTAATCGCATTATAACTATATTCGAAAACAAGCAGCAACGCGTTAATAACTAGCTAGCCGCTATTTTTTACTCTTTGCCCACCCTTTTTTTCTTTCTTTAAACCCATTATACCTGTGATAATATCGTGTTTATAGTTTTAAAGTCCATTTTACCTGGCTGTTATATTATTAAGCCCTTAGTTATTAAATAATTACTTATTATTAGTTATTTACCTGTCTTTAATAAAACAAATAATTAATTTAACCATTTATTACTAGTCATTTATTTGTCTTTTAAATATTATTACCGGCTTAATTTATTTACGTAAAACTTTAAGCAAAATCTTTTAATTAAAAACTAAAAAGCAACTGCTTTTTTTTTAAATTAAATAAATTTATTATAATATATTATTAAGCGTTATAATTAAATATTATCGAAAACTAAACCTTAATATTAAATAGTTGCTTATAATTATTTTTAAGTAAAAAATAAACATAAAACGCAAGTATAAATAACTATTAGTTTTTTTCGAAAACCTTTTTAACTTAGAAATTTCCTAGGTTTAAAGCTATAAAAATTCTTTTTTTTAAAAACTTTAAACTATTATTTAAATAGCTAATTATTTTATAACTATTATAACTCTTTTTTAAATAAAAAAAATATATTTAGCTATTTAAATTTAGTTATACTTTTTTAAATAATATATAAATAAGTAATTGTTTACGTAAACTTTATAATAAATATTTTCTTATATAAATTTATTAATTTTTTAAACTATCGATTAATAAGTTTAAACTAGCAAACAATCTTATAAAAATATAAATACTTAGTTTTTTAATACGCCTAGTACTAATAAACCAAATATTTTATTAAGTAAAATATTATTACTAAAATTATAAAACTTTATTAAATTAAAAAAATAAATCGCTTAATTTAATATTAAAAATTTATTTTTTTATTTAAACGTTAAAATAAAAAATAATAATTAGCTTAATATATTTACTAAACCTAGTTTTAAACAATTTATAACAAGTTTTATTAATTTTATTAAAATAATATAGTAAAATTCTTAAAAACAGCAAAATATAAAATAAAAATTATTTTATATTAGTTATTTTAACTTTTATATTAAAAAATTTTTTAGTTAAAATAATTATATATAAATAAATGCTAATATATATTAGTAAAACTTTTATTTTTTTTAAAATAACGTTAATAAATATATTAAAAATATTATATATAAAATAATTATTTAGCAAAACTTTTTTTAACTATTATAAAATATAGCTTAATTATAATAAGCTAAAAATTTTTTTTTAAAAATATATATTAAATTATTTAACAACTTAAATAAAGCAGTTAAAAATATTATAAAGCAATTTAAGCTTAGTATTATTAACGCTTTTAAATAATTAAAAAGTATTAAAGTAAAATATTTATAATAGTATATTATAGCCGGTAATTTAATTTATATATAAACTAAAGAAATCTTTTAGCTTTTATACGCAGCTAGCTATAATAAGCTAAAATAGTAAATAATTAAAGTTTATAACTTTTTATATTTATTATTTTATTAGCTAGTTGCTTAATTTACTGCTATATTTAAAGTTAAAAACTATTTTATATATTTTTAAAAAAAAGCTAAAGTATATAAAAATAATTTAACAAAAACTACTACTAATAAACCTGCTTAATAGCAACTAATTATTAATTAAATAATAGCAAAATAAAATATAATATTATATAATTATATATTATTTACTGCTTTAGCAGTAATTTTATTATTTAAAAGCTAAATATTATTTATATTAGCTATATATAGTTTTTTATTACTTAGTATGCTAACTTAGCTAAAAAGCAATAATATATTTAAAACTTATTTAAACTAATAAAGCGTTTTAAACAATATATAAAATATTATATATTATAATTATAAATAAAACCGACTAAATTTTTAACGTAAAAAAGGCAGACGCAGCTGTTTATATTAACATAGTTAAAAAAAAAATTTCTTTTTATATTTTATTAGCTATAGTAACAAAAGCTGCAATAATTACTATAATTAAAGAGTTTAATTTTATAACAACAAATAATAATTATTTTGCTAATAAAAACGCTAAATTAAAACATATTGCGATAAAAATAAAATATATTATAAAATAAAAATATATATTATATTAAATAACGCAAATATTAATGCTAAAAAAAGCTGCTTAATAGCAAATAAATATTTTATATTAAAAGAATTTACTAATAAAGAAAAACTTAAGTTAAATTTAAATATAGTTAATTAAACTATTTTTATTTATTTTTTTGCTTTGCAAATAATAGCGCTTAAAAAGCGCTAAATATATTATAAATATTAATAAATGTTTTTTTCTTATAATAAATATATAATTTATATTTATAAAAATAACTGCGGGCTAAATAAAAATAATAATATAAAACTAGCTATATAATTTGCTAAAGTTTTAAACATATTACTAGCAAATATTAATAGTTAACCTTAAGAAAATAATAACTAGTAAATTATATAGCATAAAACAAAAGCAAGCGTAAATAATAATAAATAATATTATATTAACGCAGATAATATAAAACTATTTTTAAAGCAAATATTTATAAAAAATAAAACATTTATTTCTTATATTAAAGCTATATTAAAATTTTCTTATATAAAAATAAAAATAATAATTAATAGCAATAAGCTATAATTAATATACGTAAATATTAGCGCGTTTAATATTATAATAAACAGCTAGTAGCTAGCTAAAAATATAAATAATATTAAATTTTTTTAAGCTAGCAAACTTATTATTGTTAAAAAAATCGGCAGCTTAATTAAAATAAAAAAAAAAGCAAAGTTTAACATATTAATTTTAGTTATATTATTATTAAAAAAAAAAGTTTACGTAATAATAAAAGTAAAAGCCTAGGTTAATAATAACTTAAAGCTAAAACTTTTACTTAAAATATTATAATTTAAAAAATATAGTATAATATTTAATATATTTAAAAAAAAAAAATATTAATATTAATAAAAGACGCTATAATGCTTATTATTATTAACAAGCAAGCAAGCCTAGTTATATATAAAATAATAATAATATATATTATATATGTTTTATTAAAAAATTAAATATTAATATAAGCTAAGTATATTAACTTATTAAAGTAAACCTTTAATAAAATTAAATAATAATATATATTTTTTAGCAATAACGCATCTCTTACATGAGTGGACCACCCACTTAAGTGGACCACCCCGAATTTTTATATAAAATCTATATATTAAAACTTAAATAACTTTACCAATTTTATAGCTATTAACATGCAATTTGGAAATTTAGGCTATTAATATAATAAGGAATCCAAACATATTTTTTATAATTTTACTACTATTTCCTTTCTTAGTAAAATAAAAATCGCGCTAAAATTTTAGCGTGGTTTTTAGTACAGCTATAAATAAAATAGTAGTAAATTTTTGAAAAATATATTTAGATTTCTTATTATATTAATAGCTTAAATTTCCAAATTGCATGTTTATAGCTATAAAATTCGTAAAGTTATTAAAGTTTTAATATATAGATTTTATATGGGAATTCGGGGTGGTCCACTCAAGTGGGTGGTCCACTCATGTGGGAAATGCGTTAGCTTAAAACTAATTAATAATATAATTAACGCAAATATATTTAAATATATTATATATATAAATAATATAATTAAACTAATATATATATAATAAAACGCTAAACTAAAAACTATATAAAAACCTAAATTAAAAAAATATATAAAAACTAGCTAAAATAATATTTTTAAAATATCTACGCGATAAAGTATGCAGCAGGCATACTATAATAATAAATTTAACCTTATAAACAAATTAATAAGCAGCCTTAGTCGACGCAGCCTATAGCTAAAAGTATAAAACATATATCTGCTTAAAAAACTTTTAAAAAAACCAGAAAATATTAAATAAAAATTTAATACTTTAACTAACTCCGGCCTTTAATAGTTAAATAATATACTCTTTTAAAAATTAAAAAATAAAATATATATATTTAATAAAAACCTAATATTTATACGCGCAAAGCTTAAACTAATAAAAAAATATAATATATAAAAGTTTAAAAATATAATATAAATGCTAAAAAATAAAAAGCTTTAAATTAATTTAATTAATAAATAATAACGCTAACGTTAATAAATAAAACCTTATAAACTAAATATTAAAAACTATAAAGTTTTTAATAATATATTCGACTTTTTATATATTAAAAGCAAAATAAAATAAATATGCAAGCTAATATTATTTAAATGCTTAGTTTTTATTTTTTAATAAATAATTAATAAACAATAAAAAAACTAAATAGTAATAAATCTTAAAAATTTTAATAATATAATAATATTTAATATTTACCTTATATTATATTAAAAAAATATTATCGCTACTATTTAAAATAAAAAAGTTATATTAGTTTTTAATATAACGTTATTTTTTTATTAATTATTAGTTTATTTAAAATACTAAAACTATATAACTATTATATTATTACGCAGCTTTAAGGTATTAAATATTATTTTAATAAATTTTTATAATAGTTTAATATACGGCTAGCGTTTTATAAATAATAAGCTACGTAAATTTTGCAAATTTTACTAGGCTTATATCGACAATATTATTATATTTAGCAACTTTAAAAAAAAACACTTAAAGCATATTATAAAAATACTGCAAAAACTAAAATAAATCGGTTTTATTTTATTATTAAAAAAGTTATTTTATAAATATTTTATTATTAAACTATTAAAGTTTTAAGTTAATAGCTAAAAAATATATATAATAAAAAACCGTATAAAAGCTATATAAAAAATTAAAATGTTTAAAATATTAAAGGCACTTAAAAAATATATTAATATAATTATATAGCTAAAAAAATATATTTTATAGTTTTAGCAGAAAATTAAGCTATTTTAAAAGAAAAAAACAGTAATATTAGCAGAAAATATTAAATCTAGCGCGTTGCTAGCAGCTAATATTATAATATAAAAGCTATAAATATTAACGTAAAAATTTAAACTTATTTTAAACAAAAAATATAGCTTTAATATATTTTAAAATAACTTAATAAATAAAGCTTACTTTATTTATTAAAATTTTACTTATCGCATATTTTTAAAAATAAACGCATTTTTTAAAAAAAAATATAGCGTTATAATATTTTATTTAAATATTAATTAAATAAATAAACTTATTTTAATAAATAATATATAATTTATTATATTTTTTAATAAAACGCTAATAAAAAAAAAACAAATATATTAAGTAATAAAACTAAAAATCTTTTATTTAGTTTAAAGCTATAAATAATTATAACTTTAACTATAATTATACTAGCAAAAGGTTATTATTTTAATAAATTATTAATTTATAAAAAAAATAATATATTAAAAAAACCTAGTTATAATAAATATTATTAAAATAAACTTTAAGCTTATTAACGCGTTAATATATTTTAATTAATATAAACTAAATATATATTATATTTTTAGCTAAGTTAACCTAGTTTTAAATATATTATTAAAACTGCTAGCTTAAAATATATAACAAGATATAAAAAAGAAATTAAATATATAAAAATTTATTTTTAATAATATTGCCGAGAATTTTGCATATATTATATTAGTAGTTTAAGTTAACAATATTTTCCGCCGTTAAATAATTAAAAACTATTAAATAAATAAAAAAACAGCTAAAATATTAAAAGCTTTTAAAATAAAAACCTTTAGTTAAAAAAAAAACTCCGATTTTATAAAAAAAACAATAGTTTGCTTTATTATATACTATATTAAAAGACTTAAAAACTAGTTATATTAAAAAAAAGTATTAAATAGCTTTTTTAAGCTGCTTATAATAAAAAATATTATTTTAAAATAAACTAAATATTATATAAACTATAAAGCTTTATTATTTATAAGCTAAGCTATTAGCTAAAAAAATATTTAAATTACTGCTTAAGCTATTTTATTAATAAAATAAATTAATAAAAACTATTAAAAATTTTATAACTTATTAGCATAAAACTAATATTATATTATATAGTTATTATAAACTTTATAATTAGCATGCTAAAAATATTAAGCGCTAATATTTCTTAGCAACTAAAAAATTATAATAAATATAATATATTATTAACTATAATATATAAGTTTAATAAAAAAACTATTTTTATTTTAAGAAATATTAAATATACTGCAAAAAACTAAGCTATTATAATAGCTAAAATATTTATACTATACGATTAAAAAATTCTAAGAATTTTTATTACTAATAAAAACAGTAAATTTTTATTTATATTTTAGTAGACCTTGTAAATAAAAATAAAAACAAAACTAAAATTTTTAATAATATATTATTTTTAAATAAATAGTTAATTTAAACAAAAAAGCTAAAATATTAAAGTTATAATATATTATTATTTCTTAAAATTAAATATATTATAGCTGTTAATTATTATATTATTTTAACACGCGTTAAATAATTTTTTTTAAAATATATTAAATAAATTATTAAATAAAATTATTTTTAGCTTTAAGCCTAGTTTACTGCTATTAATATTAAAAGTTTTAAAAAAAACTAAAAATTATAATATAATTTATAATATATATTATAAAAAAGCTTAAGCTATAATAAACTTTATAGCAGTAAAAATAAAGATTAAATATAATATAAAATATTAACCTTTAAAATTTAATATTAGCGATAAAATCTACTTAAAGCTATATAAAAGTTATAATTTATTAAAAAAACTACTATAAAAATAGTCTTAGCAACGTATTAAACTATTTATAATTATTAAAAAAGTTAAAAATTTTATATATAAATTAAATTTTCTTTAGCACTAAAAAATATATTATATTATTTTAATAATATAATTATATTTTAGTTTAAAAAAAAACAACTTATATAAATAACGCAAACTAAAGCCTAGTTAATTATTTATTAAAAATAATATTAATAACTAGAAATTATATTAAATTAAAAAGCTATTAGCTTAAAAAATAAATTAAACCGGAAAAAAACCTATACTAAAATATTTAATTAAATAAATAAAATATATATTAATATATAACTAATAATATTTATAAAAAACCTTTATATAAAACGCTAAATAATTAATTAATAATTATAATAAGCAAAATAAACTAACTTTTAAAAAACTTAAAGCTAAACTAGCTAAAACTAATAAAAAAAGCTTTATAAAAGCACTTATAATAGTAAACAAATAAAAAATCGTTTATATTATTTTTAAGACTAATATTTAAATTAAAATACTGCGCGGTATAATTTTTTAGCGCTAAATAACTGCGCTAAAATGCCGGAGCTGCACTAAAATAAAAAAAGCTGCACTTTTTTTAATAAATAACAAGCAATATCTTTTAAATAAAAACCATATATATTAGCTATTTATAAAAAACCTTATATAACTAAACTATTAATAGCAGCTAACTATTTATAATAATAAATTTTTTATATATTTATTTTGTTTATATAATTTTAAATTAATAAATTAGCTTTAACTATTTATTAATATACTACGCGCAATAATATACTACCGCAAATACTGCTTTTATTTATTTTTTTATATTTTTATAATCTTTATAATAACTTATAAAATTATAAATAAAAATAAACAGCCTAATAACAACGCTGCAGCTAGCAAAGCTTTTAAAAATAATATATATAGTAGTTAAACTAATATTATATTTTTAAACTTATATTTTAACTATAAAAAATAAGCAAAAGTTATATATAAATAAAATAATAAACTTTAAAAAATAATTTTTGCTAAACTTAACGCTATTATAAAATTAAAATTTATTATATGCTTAAATATTATTAAAAAATTATATAACTTTAATATATTAAATAAGTTTATATAATATATTTTTAACTTAAATATAAACATTAATTTTTTAAAAATATATTAATATTTAATAATAAAAATATATTTATTAAAAAAATAATATTATTTTAATAAAGTTATAGCTTAAATAATAATAGCTTAAGCATATAATAAGCTTAATAATAATAAACTATAAAAAATAGCTAGAAATTAACTTAATAAAGCTTTTTACTAGGGTATAAAATAATAATAGCATAATAAAGCAATATTTAATTTATATTTTTAAAACAAAGAAATATAAAAGGCATTATATATTATTAAAGATATTAATAAAAAATTTAATATTTTTTTAAAATATCTTTTTAAAAAAATATAGCAAATAAATATAGTTTAGCTTTTTATCGACTTTAAAAAATATATTATTTTTTAATACTAAAATAAATAAGCTATTAAAAGCAGCTATAAATATTATAATAGTTTACTAACTTTTATAGCTTTATTAAAAGCTAACTAAAATATTTGCAAGCGTTTATTAAGCTGCTTAATATTACGCGTGCAGTTAATAGCGTTTAGTTTTTATTAAATATTATAAACTAGATTTGCTAAACTTATTAAAATATTAAACAGCAAAAAAAATATATTAAATAAAATAATAATAATAAACATAAATTTAATTATACTAGATAATAATAACAGTGATATAATTAATAATATTAAACTAATAATAATTTAACTATAATTATTAAACTAAAACTTTATTAGCTATAATAATAAAGCTATTAATATATTATAAATATTAGCAACTATAAATATTATTAAACTAAATATTAATATAAAGTTTAGCATTATATTTTATATGCTAATAAATATAATAAGCTTTATAAATATATAAAATATTATTTAAAAAAATATATATATTTTAAAAGTTGCTGCAATAAACTTTTTTAACTAGATTTTTTAGCACGCTAAATATTAAATGCAAAAAATAATAAAGCAGGCTTTTATTAACAAATTAATTAAAGGCTAAATTTATAACATTTTATAAAAAACTTTTAATATAGCTAGTATATTTAATAAAATAAAGCAGGCAATAATAATAGTTAAAATTTATAAAAATATTATTAATTTTTATAATAAAGACTTTATAGCTATATATTATAAAATAATTAATAAAAAAACAGCTAATAAAATAAAAATATAAAATAAAATTAATATAATTAATAAATAATTTATAACGCTTATTAAATAATTTTAAAAATTTATTAATAAACTTAAAATATTTAAATAATAAATTAAATATTTTTTAAAAATTTTTAGCTTATAAAACGCTATAACTTAAATTAAGCATAATATAACTTAAACTAAGCATAATATAACTTAGACTAACTATAATAATCTGCTAACAGCTAATTAAATATTAACGCTTTATATAAAGCTATATATATTAATTTAAGCGACTAACTAGGTGCTGCTTATAAAAATTAAAAATATATTAAAATAATATCTTAGCTTATAAAACAACTTAAAAACAACTGCTAAAAAACTAAAAAAAATATATTAATAATTATATTTAGTCGCTAAAAACAAGCGTTAGCACTTTAAATATATAATATTATATTTATTGCTATAATATTATAATAAGATTTTAATATTATTTATTTAAGTTATTAATAATTATTATTTATTTAACTTATTAATATTTATTATTTATTTAAATTCTTAGTAATTTTATTTTTGCGTTTATATTATTATATTATTATCTTATATTGCTACTTAATTATATATATAAGTATAAAGCGATTAGTATAAATTAAAGCAAAAACGTAGGCGGCCGAGCAGTAATAAAACAATTAGCTAATTTTAAAACGAGAATATTTTAAAAGAAAAATTTTACAAAAAATTTTTTTTTTTTTAAAAAGGCAGCTTAATACTAGTAAATTAAATAGCTATAAGCTATATAACTAGATAGCTATATAGCTAACATAGTATAGCTACGCCGATACGCTAAGATATAGCCACAGCAATTTCTCTAGCACTATAAATATTAATTTAATTATTATCTCTTTTAATAATTCTTTATTTAGGTTGCCGGTAACATTATATAAATAAAACTAATATTATTATTATTACTAGCGTTTATATTTATAGCTATAAAATATATAGTTATTAAAAAAGCGTGCTTTTTAAGCAACGCTATATTTTTTATAATATATTAAATAAGTTATTAAGCTTTTATTATTATTTTTATGCTTTTTTTTTTTTTTTTTTTAAGTTATATATAAATATTTTTTATAAATATTTTAAAAAGCTTATAAATTTATATAAATAAAATTAGCTAATATATAATTATAATTAAATTATTTATAAGCTTATTTTTTATATAAATTATATTTTTTTTTAATATATGCGTATATTATATATATTGCGCAAGTTATTTTAAATAATTATTTATAGTTAACTAGTTAAGCGTTTAATATTAATATATTTACTTTTTTTATTTTTTTTGCTTTATTAACAGGTTTTTTATAAATATTTAAATATTTTTAAGCTAATTATTATATTAATTAATAAGCTTATAAAAGCGCTTTTATTGCTGCTATAATTACTGCTGCTGCTTTTACTATTAGCTTAGCTAGTTTTATTTTTATATTTATATTTATATTTATACTTATAATTATTTTAGCTGCTATTATACGTTTTGCTGCTACGTTTACTATATTTATTATTTTTATTGCGCTATTTATATTAAATATTAATTATTATGCTTGCTTAAATTAATTTAGCTGCGTTTTATATATATTTAAAATATTTTTATATTTTTACTTTGCTGCTGCTACTACTATTTACGCTATATTTTATTTGCTTTATATACGCTTAGCTTTAACTAGTTTTATAAATAATAATTTTTATTATAAAAAAATAATATATAGTTTATATTATTATTAATATATTTTTAAATATTTATATATTTTTTTATAAATATTTTTTATACTTTTATAATTTAATAATATATATTAATATATTTTTTATTAAGCTATTATATATTATTTTTTTAAAAATTTATTTTTTAGCTGCTTTATAATTAAAAGCTTTAAAATTTATATATAATTTTTTATGCGCATATAAATATTATTTAAAAGCTTATATTAATTTAACTAGCGCTTTTAGCAGCTTTAATACATTTATTATAAGCTTTTAAAAATTTTAAAAAATAAGTTTATTACTGCTTTTGCTGTTTTTAAATATATTATTGCTATTTTTGCTACTTTTATTACTATTACTACTACTTTTACTACTAGTTTTAATTTTATTATTTGCGCTATTATTACTGCTATATTTATTATTATTAATATATTTACGTTTATTAACCTTTTTTTTAAAAAAAAAGCTTTTTTTAGCTTTATTTAAAAGCTTTAATTTATAGTTAATTTTTAAAAGCTTTTATATTTAAAAATAAAAAAGTTTTTTTTAATTTATTATAATTTTTTTAATATTATATAATTTATATTTTATTAATTAAAAAATAAACTATTTTAAATAAGCTTTTTAAATATTTTTATTTAATTTATATATTTTATATATTAATATAGCGTAAATAAATATTAACTCTTTTATTTTTTTTTATAATTAGTTAAATTATTTAAATATTATTTAAAAAATTTTTTTATTTTTTATTAAGCTTTAGTTATATATTTTAAAAAAGCTTTTTTAGCGCTATTATTTTTATTTTTATTATATTAAAAACGTTTATTTTTGCTTTAATAATTAAAATAAATATTATGCTTTAATAAATAAACTTTTAAGCAATTATATTTTTAAATAAAAATATAATAAACTTATATAATAAGCGTTTTATTTTTTTATTATTTTTAAAAAAAGCATTTTTAGCTATTATTAAAGCTTATACGCTTTTATTAATATAACTATAAATAATTTTAAAAAAATAAATATAATATAAATATTAAATTATTTAATTAATAGTAGCTATATATTATATATTTAAGTTAATTAAATACTTTTATAATAAAGCTATTATAAACGTTATATTAAGTTTTATTATAATTATAATATAAAGAATTAATTTTATATGCTTTTAAAAAATTTTTATTTATATTTTAATAGCTTGCTTAAAATATTTAAAAAAATTTTTAAAAAAAAATAGCATAGTTAATATTTAGCTATTATTAACTAAATTATAACAGCATATAATTTTTTTAATATATTAATTATAAAATAAAATAATAGTTTATAATTTTTTATTTTTTATTATTTTAATTTTTAAAAACTAGCTAATATTACTTTATTTTTTAATTTTATAAGCTGCTATAATATTTTTATAAATTTTTTTAGCTTATTTAACGTAATTATAATAAAATATTATTAAAAAATTATTTATATAAAAAATAAAATATATTTAATAATTTTTTATATAAAAAAAATAAAGCTTTTTTAATAAAAAAATTATTTAAATTTTTTTTAAAATGCTTAAAAATTTTTTATATTATAAAAAAAATAAGTTTTTTAATTTATATAACGCTTAGTTAAGCAGCGCTATTTTACTTTTTTACTTAAAACTTTTTAATAATTTATAAGCTATAAGCTTTTTTTTATTTTTTAAAATATTTAAAAATATATTAATTATAATATATTATTTTATTTTTAAATTAAACTATATAATTAAAGCTATTATAAGCTTAACGCTTTTAATAGCAAATATAATAATATAAGTTAAATAAAATATATTTTTATATTAAAATTTTTTTTATATTATTATATATATTTTATAAATATTAAAATATTTTTATTTGTTAAATTTATATATAAATATTTATTTTAATAGTAAAAGTTTATATTTAACTTTTTTACGCAAGATAACTCTTATTATTTTATATTTTTAAAAGCTTGCGATTTTTTTAGCTGCGCTTTTTTTAAACTAAACGCTTAAAAAATATTTTTTAAAGTTTTTTTAGCTTTTAAAAAATAGCATTAAAAAATTATTTTTATAATAACAAAAAAATATAAATATAATATTTAGCTTAATAGTTTTATATTAATTTATTGCTGCTATAAATATTATATATAATATTTTATATTTTTAATTATTTTTATAAATAGCTTTTAGTTAATTAAGCAAAAAAATATTTAAAAAAAATAACTAGCAATAATTATATAAAAAGCTAATCTTTTACTTTTTATATATTATAATAGTAAAAATAGCAAACATTTTAATATATTTATTATTTTTTTTTTTAGCTTAATGCTTTAAAAGCTTGCTTTAAATTTTATAGCTAGCTTTTATTACTTTAAAATAAATTAAATAGCTATATTACTTTTAAGCTAATTAAATTATTTAATTTGCTTTTAGCTAATTTAAAATCGCTTTATTATTTTTTAACTAATTTTTTTACCTGCTAATTATTATATAGTTTTTAGCTAGGTTATTTAATAATTTTATAATTATTTTATTATTATTAATTAAATATATTTTTTAATAAAGCTATAAAGCTTTGCTTTATTTAGCTATGCTTAAAAATATTTTTAGCTTTTTATTTTTTATTTTAAATGCGCTTAACTTTTTATTTAGCCGCTTAGCTATACTAAGTTTTTTTATTACTTCGCTTAATTATTTATTTAACGCAAGTGTTTTTTTAAAAATTATAAATTTTTATAGCTAATTTTTAAAATTTTCTAAGCTTTATTTATTAAAATTTTTAATTGCTTTTATTTTTAACTTAAAACTTTTTAATTAACAGCTAGCTAATTAATTAATAAAATTAAAAGCGTTTTTATTTTTATTAAAAAAATTACTAGTTAAAATATTTTATAATAGTAGTATTTTTTTTTATATATTTATTATATTAAAAAAATTATTTAAAATTTTTTTAACTATAGTTATATTATTTTTTAATTAAATATTAATTTTTTTAGCTTGCTTTTTATACTTTTTTAAATAATAAAGATTTTTATTAAATTATATGTTTTAAAAAGTAATTATTTTATTTAGCTAAAATATTTATATATAATATAAGTTAAATATTTAATATTTAATTAAATATTTTATATAAGCGCGCTATTTTATTTTATATGCTTGCTTATTATAATTTATAAGCTTATTTTTTTTAATAAAATAAGCTTTATATTTATAAATATAAATATTTTTTTAATTAAAGTATAAGTTAACTATTATATTTTTAACTATTTTAAAATTATATTATTTAAAATAATGCTTAAAAATATTAAAAATATTTTAAATAAAAAATAAAAATTATTTTTATAAGCTAAGCTTTTATTATATAATTATATAGCTATATAAATTATTTTTAACTAAAGCTTTTTAAATAAGTTAGCTTTTTTTAATATTTTTTAAGCTTTAGTAATAACTTTTTAACCTGCTTTTTTTACGCTGCCTGCAGATTTTTTTATATATATTAATATAAGTTTTATATTTATACTTATATTGCGCGCTTATTATTAATATTTAGTTTTTTTTATTTTAATAATTATTGCGCCCTTATTATTATTATATATAATATAAATAAAAAGCTTATATTATTTTATTATTTAATACTTAAAGCCTTAAAATATTTTAAAAACTTTTATATTTATATAGTTAAATAATATAAAAATATATATTATATTGCTATATTTATTTTATATTATAAGCAGCTAAAATAACTTATTATATTTTTTAAAATAATTAAAAAGATTTTAGTTTATTTTTTAAAATAGCTTTATAGCGCGCTTTTTTAAAATTTTATATAATATAATATGCTTAAGATTTATTTTAGCATATATTTTACATTTAATATTGCTTTTTTTGCCGATTTTAATACTTTTAGCATAATAAATAAAAGCTTTTAAAGCTTTAGCTTTTAAATATTTTACTTTTTTATACTATAAATTTTTTATATTTTTTTTATTTTTTAATAAATTAACTAAAAGCTTTTATAAACGCTTTTTATAAAAAAATATAATTACTTTAATAATATTTAATAAAATTTTTTTAAATATAATTATAATAATTATAAGCTTTTTGCTAAAATAATAAATAATAAGCTTATATTTAAAAAAAATTAAATTTATTTTTTTAATAAAAGATTTTAATAATATATTTAATTATATATTATTATAATATAAAAAATAGTTTAAATTATAATATTAAATTTTAACCATTTTAAAACAAGCTTTTAAAACTATATTAATATAAAATTTTTTAACTAGCGCTACTTTTTTAAAAATAAAAAACTTAATATTTTTTTTACGTGCGCTTGCTAATATATTTTTTATAATTTTTTTTTTTTTTAAAATAAAAAAGCTTATAATGCTAATATTTATGCTTTTATTTTTTTCTACTAAAATAAAAGACTTTTTCTTAAAAAGTTCTTTATAATTAATTAAATATAAAGCTTTATAATTATTTAATATTATATTTTTATAAAATAAATAAATATTATAACTAAAAATAATATATACTTTTAGCTTATTAAAAAACTTTTAAACTATAATTAAATCGATTATTATATATATTATATTTAAATTAAACTATTTATTATTGCTTAGCTTGTTTTTATATAATTTTAGCTTTAATACTTTAACGCTTTATTTTTTTTTGCTAATTTTTTAATATAAGTTTACTTAGCGCGTAAAACTTTACCTAGTTTTAATTACTTAAATTTATTAAGCTATTATTTTTTTTACCAAGCAATTTAAAAAGCTTGTTATTATTTTTTATAAGTTTTTATATATTTTAAAAGCTTATTTATATATATAAAAAAAGTTTAATAAATATAAATATTATTAACTACGTTAACTTAATTTTTTATACTAGCTAAATTTACTACGCTTAAATATTTTATATTTATAATAATTATTTAATTTTTTATTAGTTATTATAAAAATTTCTACGCTTTTATATTTACTTTAAGCGATTTTATTATTAATAAAGCTAGCAAAGATTTTTTTATATTTATTTAAGCTTACTACTTTTTAATCTAGCTACTTATTTATAGCAAGTTATAAAAGCTGCTAATATATTTAGTTTAGCATTATTTTTGCGTAAATAATATATAAAAAATTTTTTATAGCAAGCATTTTTTTAATATTAAAAAAATCAAGCACTTATACTTATAAAAATATATTATATTATATAATATATTATATCTTAGGTTTAATATTTTTTATTTATACTTATTTAAGCATTTTTTAATACTTTTATTAAATTATAGTTTTTATAATAAATTTTATAAGCGCTAAATAATTTTTTAGCGCTTATATTATATTAAAAGGTAAAGCTAACTAATAAATAACTAATAAACCTATTATACTTAAATTTAAAATAATAATATAAAATAAAAAGGTTTAATTAAAAAAAAAAAATATAATATTTATATTTTATAAAAATCTACTATATTTAAAAACTAAAGTTTATATAAAAAATCTCTTTATAAATATATATAAAATTAAGCTTATGCTTAACTATTTTAATAATAAGCTTTTATTTTTTTCTGCTAACTTTTAGCTTTATCGTAATTTTTTTAAATTATTATTTTATTATTTTTAATAAACAATAATTAATTAAAACAATATCTTTTAAACTAATATTTTAATATAGTCTTTTTATTTATTTTTAAGCTTTTTTAATACTTATATTAATTTTTAAAAGATTAGCACCTTTTTTTTCTTAAATATTTAGCTTTTATTAATAAATATTACTTTTTATATCTTTTTTAGCATTTATATTTTTAACTTTTTATAAATATAAATTATAATAATTTTAGCTTATTTATTTTTTAAGTATATTAAGCATAAGCTTATATTTAATAAAATTATAAATATTACGTTTTTATAATATAAAAAAAACTTAGCGCTTTATAAATTATTTTTAAATAAGCTAATTAATTTATAATATTTTAAAATTTAATATATTATATCGATTAAATTTTAATATATTTTTATAAATATTATTTTTTTTATATTAAGTTTTTATTAAGCTATAAGCTTTTTTTTTGTTTTTAAATTTTTTATTATTAGTAGATTTTTAGTTTATTTTTAATATTAAAAACTTTTAACTGTTAAGCTTAAAGCTAATGCTGTAAATATTTTTTATAAATAAATTAAATATAAACTTAATTAACAGCTTTTATTTTAAACTAATTATTAATTTTTTAAAAACTATTAATAGCAAGAAATATTAAGTAATAAGCATTTAATTATTTTTTATTAAGCTTTTAATAGTTTAAAAAATAATATTAATAAAATTTTAAAATAAAAATATAAAGATTATATTTTTAATTTTATTAATAAATATTATATAGCTATTTTTTAAATTATAAAATGTATTAATTAGCTATTAAAATAAAAAAGCAAGTTAAAAAATATTTATAATTTTATAGCTTTATTTATTATTTTAATAATATATTATAAAGCTAATAATTTTTTTTAGCTTTAATATTATAAAAGAAATAATATTAACTTAAATATTTTTAATTATTTTAAATATATTTTTTTAATGCTTATAAATAGCTTGTTTATATTTAAAATTAATATTAAAAATTAAATCGATAAAATAAGCGATTTTTTTAGTTTTATTAATAAATATAATATAAAAATAATTTTTTTAATTTAACTTTAAGTTATAAAATTATATATTTTTTATAATTATTTATTATATTTTAAAATTATAAATTTTTAATATTAATTAATTTTTAAATTTATTATAAAATTTATTTGCGCTAAATAGTTATTTATAGTAAAACTTATATATAATATTTAGCTTATTATAAAAAAACACTTATAAAAAAGCTTTAAAATTATAAATATTTGTTTATTTTTGCTTTATATATTTAACTATTTTATTAATTATTTGCGCGCTAAAGCTATAGTTTATTTATTTTGCGCGGCTAATTATAAAAAAAAAAGGTCGGTTTATTATATACGCATATTTATTTTTTTGTTTTTTAATTAAAAATTTTTTAAAAATAAAAATATAGTTTTTAGCAAAATATTTTTATAGCTTTAAATTATTAAGTACTAAGTTTAATTAGTTATAAATATAATTAATTAAACGCTTTAAATTTTTAAAGTTTTTATTTATAAATATATAAGAATTATTATAAACTAAAATTAAAGTTTTTTTATTTAACTGTTATAAAGTTAATATTTATATTTTATTTTTAAGCTTTTTTACTTTAATAAATATAGCTAAATATTTTTTAAAAAATTATATTATTTTTAATTTAAATAAAACTATATATAAAATATAAAGCTTTTTTTTATTAGTTTTTATAAGCTTTTTAAACTATTTTTATATTATAAAAATTAATAATATATATATAATATAATAATAATTATATTTTTATATATTTATTTGTTAAAGTTTTAATAATAAAACAGCGCGTAAAAGCTATAAAAATTAAGCTTTAATTAAAAAAGTTTATATTTATTAAAAAGCTGCTATAAATTTAAAATAATTATTAAATATTTTTTTATTAAATATTAAGTTTAAAAAATATAAGTTTTATTTTTTAATATTATAAATTATTAAAAACTAATAATTATTAGCAATATTTTTAAATATAAGTTATAGTTTTTTAAAAATTATAAAGCTAATATTTTTATTTAGCTTATTAATAAAATAGCTGCTAAAAATAAAAAAAATTTAATTATTAATTAAAAATGCTATAAATATAACCGTAAATAGTTTTTTACTAATAATTTTAAGTTTAAATATATATATAATAGTAAAAATAAAGCTATTAATTTTTAATGTGCTTAGTTATCGGTTTTTATTATTAAATTTTTATAATTTTTAAAAGATATTAATTATTATAAAAGCAACTTTATTAAAAAATTTTCGCTTTATTATATTTTTTAAAACAAACCGATTTTTAAGCGTTTTTTTAACTATATTTATTTTTATATATATTAATTGCTTATTTTTATAACTATTTATAGTTTATTTTTTTATGTTTAAAATAAGTAGCTTTAAAAAATTTTATTAATTATATTTTTTAATACTTAAAAAAAAGCTGTTTAAATTTTTAAAATTGCTTAGTTTAAATATAAAATTTATATATTAAGCTATAATATATTTAACTTTTATAAATAAAAAAAATAGCGCAACAAGTTAGCTTTATAATAATTAAATAATAAAATAATTAAAAAATATAAATAATTAAAGCAAAGAAAATAATAGTTATTAAAGGTATGCTGCTTTTTTTTATTTTAATTAATATTAAATATAATATTTTTTTTAAGTAAGTAAAAAAAATAATATATATAAAAAAAAAAAAAAAAAACTAGTATTTATTTAATAGTTTTTTTTATAATAAAATAACTTAGCTTAATTTTTATTATTTTTTTATACTTTTATTACTAGCGTTAATAATTAATTAAATAAATAAAATAATTAATAAAAAAAAAAAAAAACATAAAAAAGTTAGGTTTTATATTTAAATAATTAATATTTAGCAGCTTTTTAACTATTTTTACTTTTGCTTTTTTTTTAAACTTTTAAAAAATATTTTAAAAAAAGCACTTTTAAAATCTAGCAGCTAAATAATATAGTTATTAAAAGCTAGTAATTATATATAAAGCAAGCAAAAAAAAAAAATTAACTTTAATTTATTTAACTAAATAATAAAAAAATAATTAATATATTATATATGCTTTTTAAATAGTTTTAAGCTTATTTATTAACTTAAAAAGTATTTTTTATTTTAACGGTCGGTTAGTTTTTTTTTATAGCTAAAAAAAAAGCATAAATTATTTTAAGCAAAATAAATAATTTTAAATAGTTTTTATTAAAACTTTTTCTTTTTTATTACTTTTTTTTTTTTATTAAGCTATTTATTTATATTTTTTTTTTATTTATATTTACTTTAACTTAAAACTTTTATTTTTATAACTTTTTTTTTTTTATTTTTTTTTTAATTAAGTTATTTAAGCGCTAATATTTTAATTATTTATTTTTTATTATAAATAGTTTAATTTATTTGCTTTATAATTATATCTTTTATATTAATTATAATATATATAAATTTAATATTGCGTCGGGAGGGTAAAGCTAACCAATAAAAAACAACTAAAACAACAACAACAAAAACAACAACAAAAACAACTAGTAGGGCCTACATGACTAAAAATGACTGTATTCTACTATGTAGGTATGAAGTGTACAGGATAAGGTATGTATAGGATATAAAAAAGGTATGTATAAGGTGAAGTAGGTAAGTAGGTTGGCCTGCGGCCAACAGCCCCTTATATAGCCAGTATAACAGGTGCGCACGGGCCGCAACAGCCTAGGTCAACTACTACGCAGGTGCCTGGCACCTGCAGGGACCGCCAGCCCTGTTGCAATATAAACTTATTTAGCAAAATAATAAATAATCGCTTATAAATTTAAACTATAATTATTAATCGCTTTAATAATTTAATTATAGCAATTTATTATATTATTAATATTTATATTTATAATGCTTTTAAAATTTTTTTGCTTTTTAATTAAACTAAACATTTTAATGTTATTATATATTATTTACGTTTAAGTTATATTTTTATTAAGCTTTTTTTAGCACGTTTTTTTATTTTTTTTAGCTATTAAAGCTTTACTTAGTATATTTAGCGTTTATTTTATAATATTTTACTATAGTTTATTAAAAAAAAGTTTTATTATAATAAAATATTAAATAGCTTTTTTTTAATTAAATTAATATATTTTAATATTAATTATTTAATTAACCGCGTAAATTAATTAGTTAATATTGCTATTAATAAAGCTTTATTTATTTTTTATAATTAATTAAGCTTATATTTAACTATTTTAATAAAACTTTTAATTTTAAGTTTTTAGTTATAATATTTAATTATGCTTTTAATATTTTATTTTGCTATTATTTTAGCTATAATTTTTAATTATAAGCATATATATATAATTTAAAGCAAAGCTTTTATAGCTTTTAAGCGCTTTAAGTATTAGCTATTTAATTATATATATAAATAAATAAAATTATTATTTTTTTTTTTTACTAAAAAAAAGCTTTTAATTAATTATTATTAACTATTTTTATTATTATAGCTAGACTTTATAATATTTTAATATTAAAGGCTTAAATAATTACGTTAAAAAAAATATATATATAATAAATTATTTTATTTAGCTTTTTTAATATTATTTAACCTTTTATTATTAATATTTTAAAGTAATATATAATAGCTTATAAAAATAATTAATTAATGCTTTTATATATTAAGCTATAAAATAAAAAGCTATTTAATAAATATATATTATTTATATTAAACTACTTATTATAATTAATAGCATTAATTATTTAATAGCTTAAGCGTTTAAATTTAATTTTTTACTAAACTTATATAAATAAGTTTTTTAATTTTAAAAGTAAAAGTCGATTTAATATATAACTTTTTTTTAATTACTAATTAAATAACCTTTAAAATAATATATATAAAAACTATATATATTTAATAAATTAAATAGCTTATAAATATTATAATAGTTAATAATAATACGCTTATTTTTATAATAAAAAAAGTTATTATAACTAAAAAAAAAATCTTAATCTTATAAATAACCCGCGCAAGTTTTTTATATAAAACAATTAATTAATTACTATTGCTAAAGTTTTAATATATAAATCGCTAAAAATAAAAATAATTTTATAAATTAAATTATTATATAAATAAAATAAATAAGCTTTTTTTTTTATAGTTTTTTAAATAATAATTTAATTAATTTTATTTTTTTTTCTTTAATTAAATTATTTTTAAGCTTAATAATAATAATATTAAAATATAAAATAATATTAAAACTAAAAACTAAATAATAATTAAACCTACGCTTTGCTTTTTAATTAAATTATTTTTAAGCTTAATAATAATAATATTAAAATATAAGATAATAATATAAATTTAATAGTTTTTATAATAGCTTTATTTAATTTTATTTATAATAACATTAACTTTTTTTAAAATTTTTTTATTTTTAAATATTTTTTTTTTTTTTATAATAATTAAAATCTTAATTTTTTATTAAAACTATTTATTTTTAATAATTTCTTATTATTTATTTTTTAAATAATTAATATTAACTTTGCTTAGTTATTTATTATCTTATTAATTAAATAAAGCTGCTTTTAAATATTTTATTATTTATTTATTTTATAAAAAGTTTATAAGTTTTTAAAATTTTATTTTGTTTTTTATAAATAGCTTTAAGTTATTTAAAGCATAAATATTATTTTTTATATATTTATTTAGTTTTTTTATTATATATTTTTTATTTTTTATTTTAAAAGCAATTAAAAAAAGGCCTTTTTATTTATAAAAAAGTTTAACGCTTTATAATTTATTATTACTTAATAAAATATTATATAATAATATTAAACTATTAACCTTTAAAAAAGCAGTTTATATTTTATAAGCGTTTTATTAATTAGCTTTTTTAATAGCTTGTTTTTTTTTAAATAATAATTTATTATATTATTGTTATATTTTTCTTTTTTTTAATAAACTATTATATTTTATTAATAAATAAATTTATATAATTTATAGTTTTATTTTAATTAATTATTTACTAAATAAATATAACGTTTTTTATTAAAAAAATTAAAAATTGCTTATATATTATTTTATTTACTTAAATAATTTTATTTAGTTTTTTAGTTTATTTTTTGCTTATTTTTTAAATAACTTTTATAAAGCTATTAATAATTAAGTAATAACTGCTTTTAATTAAGCTTTAACTTTAAAAATAATATATAGCTTTATAAATTAAATTATAGCTAAATTAATTAGCTGCTTTTTTTATTTTTTTCTTGTTTTTTAATTTATTATTGCACTTAATTTTTAATAGCTAGCTATATTAATAAATAATTTATTTTTAAATAAACGCTTTAATAGCGTTAATATTAATAGCTTTTAAAAATATTACTTTTAAATATAAAAATATTTTATAATATATTTTTATAATAGCTTTATATTTATTATTATTAAATATATATTAAATATTAAGCACTTAGTTAATTAAAATATTTTTAGCTTTATTATATTTATATTTTTCTTTTAATTAACTAAATTATATTTTTTAGTAAAAAACGTAGCACTTTAAAGCATTACTTATATTTTTATATATATTTTTTTAATAATATTAAGCTATAATTTTATAATATATTAAGTTTTTATTATAATATTTAAAGCGCAAATAATATTTTTAAATAATATATTTTTAATTTTTTTTATTGTTAATATATTATTAAATTTAAAATAAATATTAGGCTTTTTTTTATAAATATTTATTGTAAACAAAAAAAATAAATATATTATAGCAATAAAATTTTCTTTTTTTTTTAGTTATTAAATAATTAAGCAGATTTTTTATAATAAAAAATTAAATTATTTTTTATAATTTTAATAACTATTTATTTTTAAATACTAATAGCTTTTTATATTTTTTTATAAATAAATTAACTATTATAATAAAAAGCTAAAAGTTAATAAATTTTTTTATATTACTTTTTTATTAATTATTTAATTTATTTAATAATTTTTTTAGTTTTTTTAAAAGTTTATTAATAGCTATATTTTTTTTTTTAATATATAATAAAGTTTAAAGTTAAATATTTTAATAAAAGCTATTTATTTAATTAAAACAGCTTTTAATAAAGCTAAAAATTTAT